>CANXYI011337943.1:0-10837 GCA_948208565.1 Hura crepitans | reverse complement strand
CTAAGAATTATCAAGTCTACTTAAAACAAAAATAAAAACTAAGAAAAGAACACTTACACCTAAAAATGTCACTATTCACTCCATATATTCCATTTGGGACCTTCTTTTTTGAGTTGTATCACTTGGAAGATGTTTTAGGGATCATGTAGGCATTTTTCCATATGACATGTGCAAAGTTTTATAGTGTTTTAATGGAGAGAGAAAACAAAAATGGAAGGGGAGTGTTCTTCTAGGTGGCATCGACTTTAGGTGAAGGGAGGAAAAATATGACTTTTTATCACAAATGTGGCCTTCCCACATGTGTAAGGCTTATATATTTAGTGGTGGCATGGTTAGAACATGACACATGGTGATTTAATAGTCCAAATAATCCTAGTTTCGTATTAAACTTCTAAAAATTTTAAAAATTCATATGTACTTCTAAAAATAATCACTTTTATTCCAAAAAAACCTCAATTATGCCCACTTAGGGCTTTGTAAAATTTTAGGTCCAAACTCCGATGGCAAGTAGATGTACTATTCGCTTTTTATAAAAAGAAATTTTGAAAAAATATCAAACGATCTCAAAAAATTAAAATTCCTTCACTAATGGACTCATTGGAATTTTTGACCTTTAGGTTATGATATCCAAGCACATCCCAGAGCTGTCCTGGCATAAACTAATTTAAGGTTATTATTCACTAGTTTACTATCTAAAATGAATTATTGGTTCTGCTAAATTTTTAAATTATTTCTTTTTCTAGCCTATAAAAGTTTTATGAGTAGCACACCACCTTTCTAACCTTAGTAAGGTATCCCATTTTCCCAAGAATCCTATTTAAGCCTCTAAGATATTATTCATGAAACCTCGATTTATGGGCATTACAATTCTTTCCCTCTTAAGAAATTTTGGTCTCGAAATTACCTAGTGAAAACAAATGTGGGTATTGAGCTCTTATCTTCTCCTCACTTTCCTATATGGCCTCTTTGGTATTATGATATCTTTGTACCACCTTTACTAATGGAATAGACTTGTTCCTTAATTGCTTTAGTTCTTTAGCTAGAATCTATATTGGTTCCTCCTTAAAAGTCAAGTTTTGTTGTACTTGAATATCTTTTGCTGCTATCACATGAGATGGGTTAGATCTGTATCGCCTTAGCATTGAAACATGAAACATGTCATAAATCTATAATAACTTATGTGATAAAGCTAATCTGTATGTCAATGGTCCCACATGTTCTGTAATCTCATAAGGACTAATGAATCTAGGGCTAAGCTTCCCTTTTTTAACGAATATGAGAACCTTCTTCCATGGCAATACTTTTAGAAATACTCTTTCACCCATTTCATATTCAATGTCCCTTCTTTTTAAATCATTATACGATTTTTAAGGATTTATGTAGCTTTTAATCTCTCTTTTACAACTTTGACTTTCTTTTCTACTTCTCTAACCAAGTCTGCTCCCATAATTTTACTTTCACCTATTTCACTCTAGCAGAGAGGAGTTTTACACCTTCTGCCACATAATGCCTCATAAGGTGCCATACCCAAACTAGCTTGATGGTTGTTATTATATGCAAACTCAGCTAAAGACAAGTACTAGTCCTAGCTTCCCTTAAACTCTATAGCACATCTATGTAACATATCCTCCAATATCTGTATCACTCATTTAGATTGTCCATCTATTTAGGGGTGAAAAGATGTACTATATGTCAATTGAGTACCAAAAGTTTTATGTAACTTTTTCTAAAATCTATAAGTGAACCGAGGATCTTGATAAGAAATAATTGCTACTGGCACTCCACTCAATCTCATAATCTCATCAGTGTATAGCCATGCTACCTTATCAAGAGAATAGTCCATTATCATGGGGATAAAGTTAGCTATCTTGGTTAGCTTGTCAATAATCACCCACATAACATTGCATCTATTTTTAGTCACTAGTAATCCCATCATAAAATCCATAGTAACTTTTTTTCCCATTTCCATTCTGGTATTGCTTTTGGATGTAACAATCCATAAGGAACTTGATGCTCAGCCTTTAATTGCTGATAAGTCAAACATCTAGCTACATCACATTTCATTCCTAGACATGAGTAATGAGATTTCAAATCTAGGTACATCTTTGTACTTCCTGGATACATTGAATAAGGAGCTTCATATATCTCCTTCAAAATCTTTATTCTCAGCCCATTTGTATTGGGTACACATAATCTATTATGGTAATATAAGATTCCATCTTCTCCTAATTCAAACTCAATAGTCTTCCCCTTTTTGACTATACTCATGGTTTACACCAAGTGTTCATTTTGCATCTGTGCCTCTTTTATTTGTTATGTGAAATCTAGCTTGATTCGCAATTTAGCTAGAATAGCATCCTTCTCTACGTGCTCTATTCTAACATTCATTACTCTTATAGTTGCCCTGAACTTCCAACTCAGTGCATCTACAACTACATTCACCTTCCTTGGATGATAAAATATCAAGCAATCATAATCCTTTATCAATTCTAGCCACCGTCACTACCTTAAGTTTAACTCCTTCTATGTGGGGAGATATTTTAAACTCTTATGATCAGTATAGATATAACATCTCTCACCATATAGGTAATGTTTGTAAATTTTCAATGTCAAGACAATACTAGCTAACTCTAGGTCATGGGTAAGATAATTCTTCTCGTGTGACTTTAATTTCTTAGAGGCATGAGCAATCACCTTACCTTCTTGCATCAAGACACAACCAAGCCCATTGTGTGAGGCATCACTATAAATGATAAAATCTTTCCCTTGTTCTAGTTGAGTGAGGATAGGAGCCTCTATTGACATTGCTTTTAATCTATCAAAGCTCTTTTGACATTTTTCATTCCACTTAAATCTCACATCTTTCCTCAACAACTAGGTTAATGGAGATACAATCATTGAGAAACCTTTCACAAACCTTTTGTAATAGCTAACCAATCCTAGGAAGCTGTATATCTCTATCGTATTCTTAAGAGGTTTCCACTCTAGCACTACCTTAACTTTGCTTAAGTCCACTCTAATACCATCTATTGAGACAATGTGGCCTAAAAAGGCTACTTCATATAGCAAAAACTCACATTTACTCAATTTAGCATACAGTTATTTCTCTCTCAAAGCCTACAACACAATTTTGAGATATTGTTCATGCTCTACTTAAGTCTTAGAATAAACTAGTATATCATCAATAAACACCACTACAAACTGGTCTAGATATGGTTTAAAAATCCTATTCTTCAAGTCTATGAAAGTGGTTGGGGCATTAGTGAGTCCAAAAGGCATCACTAGGAAGTCATAGTGCCCTTATCTGGTTCTAAAAGCAGTTTTAGGGATATCTGACTCCTTAATTCACAATTAATAGTAACATGATCTCAAATCTATCTTAGAAAAGACATTAACACCTCTAAGTTGATTAAAGAGATCATCAATCCTCAGTAGTGGATATCTATTCTTCACTATCACCTTATTCAGTTGCCTATAGTCGATACATAACCGAAGCGACCCGTCTTTCTTCGTTACAAACATTACAAGTGCTCCCCAAGGTGAAGTGCTCAGTCTAATAAACATTTTATCCAATAGTTCTTACAACTGCACCTTTAATTCTTTCAATTCTATAGGTGCCATTCTATAAGGAGTGATAGATATAGGTGCTGTACTAGGATAAATTTCAATCTCAAAATCAAGCTCCCACTATTGAGGTAATCTTGGGAACTCCTCTAAATGTAACACCCTCTGCCTATTTTTGAAAGAACTAGACAAGGAATGCCACTTCTTATAGGTCACCCATCCTTAGATTTCTCTAGCCCTCATTCTTTTAACACTTATGACATATCCATTTTACATATTTGTTCAGGTAGTTTCATTAATATTTCTATATAGCCTTCTTATACTGATTATTTCCATCTAATAAAAACATATTATACTCCTATTATTCATTTCATAGAAATTTAGGTAGCATAACGGCAACCCGGGTAACAAACTCCAAAATATACACTTGCAAAAACACTTCTAAAAACATATTCAACTTCTTCATCATCTATGGACCTTTCTAGTCACCTAGTATCACATGTCAACACATAATAGTTCACAATCATCAACACATGAGGCATCAAGCCCACAGGAATTAGAAAAGACAAATAATTATATCATCCCAAATATTCAACATACAATAGTCATATAATGTATATATATATAATATGTACTCTAACTGAGCCCTACTCCACATCTATACATGAGTGCTTTACTATAAGATCATGAAAAGTATAGAAATTATACCCATAAAATATCAGTTTGCTACCCTACAAAAGAACATCGAGGTTGGACAACTACACTATCAACAAGCTACGCATCAGAACACCGATACGCTGAGTATATAACCCAGTGGTGAATTTGATGTAATAAAACATGTTATACATACATACATACAGTATATGTATTAAAAGCCACAATGCAACATACCGGTGTAATTTCATTAAATAATATTAAATTAATGATCTGGCTTATTATTTAATGTCTCTAGTGTCATGTCCTTATTAAGTTCTAGGTTTTCATTCAATAATAATTATTTTTATTATCAACTTTATTATCTAAATTTATATTCTAGACCACACTAAATAGATGACACTTAAAGACACTAGATAAAAGGGAAATCAATAGTGTGCAGTAGCCAACATTTTAGACCTCAATAGCTGCACCTACTTGGTGTAATGGTCCAACTTCAAAACTACCATGGCTACACCTATATGGTGTAGTGTTCTATCTTAAAACCTCAGTAGTTGCACCTACCTAGTGCAATGGCCCACATCTCAGACCCTCGTGGCTACACCCACATATTGTAGTGGCCTATGTTGATATCTCAATAGCTACACCTACTTAATGTAATAGCCCACATCAAGACCCCTATGGCTGCACCCATATAGTGCAGTAGCCTATGTCGAGACCTCGGTGGCTGCACCTATCACATAATCATCCAAACAGTAGCCCCGAAGGCATAATATCTCTAGCAGCTACTAATCCCTAGTTGATCGATCAACCCATCTAGTAGTGTCTAACTAATAGGCCAACTCTATTTATTATTTATCAACTATAAATCATCTTATCAACTTAGTATTCATGCTCATATCATACAATTTCAAGTCATTTCCTTATAACCAGTTCATTTCATAATTACAAGTCACTTTATGAAAATAACACTATTCATTTGGTCACTATCACTATTCATTTGGTCATTATCACTTTACATATGGTCATTTGCACTATTCATGTGGTCATTTTCCTTGGATCTCATGTATCAAAAACTCATCAATGGCTATGCCAAATCATCATCATCATCATAATCCATAATCCATCCACATGGAATATTTTCATAATCAACATAATTCTTCCATTGTGTACACATATTTATATCCAATAAATTCCATATTACTTTACATACCAATATATGCCTTTCACTTATCATATTATGTACCATTCTCACTTTTAACTTTTCTTCCATATTTTGCCATACACCAATAGTTCCTTACATATCCATATCTATATATTTATTTCTCATATTTCATGGTGTATACATATTCATTCATATTTCTCGTCATTTTTCATAGCCATCATGTGCCATACATGCATACATGTGCCATCATGCATTCAACCACATATATACCATGCACATACATATGCTTTTCTCATCCAAATGACATATTTATCATTATTATAACATAAATCATATATAATGGCATACTTATTTCAACTAAACATGCACACACATACACAAACCTACACTTCTATACACATGTTCATGCATATACACATACATTTACATGACAACATGCATTTATCACATCAAATTCACATACCTAAGGTAGCTTGGCACCCTTTTCCACCCTTCTAGTGCCTTGTTTCCCTTTGTTCTTCTTCACTTCTTCTCAAACCTATATATGTAACCCAAACCTTAGAAAATTCATATAAAATCCTACAAAGCTCTAAATTGAAATCTCGAATTATGGTTTTTCTAAGAATTATCAAGCCTACTTTAAAAAATAAAAACTAAGAAAAGAACAATTACACCCAAAAATGTCACAATTCACTCCATATCCATATCTTCCATTTAGGACCATATTTTTTTAGTTTTCTCACTTAAAAGATTTTTTAGGGATCATGGAGGTATTTTTCCATATAACATGTGTAAAGTTTTATGGTGTTTTGATGGAGAGAGAAAGTAAAAATAGAGAGAGAGTGTTCTTTTAGGTGGCATTGACTTTAGGTGAAGGGTGGAGGAAGATGACTTAATATCATATATGTGGCCTTCCTACATGTGTAATGCTTATATATTTAGTGGTGGCATGGTTAGATCATGACACATGGTGATCTAATGATCCAAATAATCCTAGTTTTATCTTAAACTTCTAAATTTTAAAAATTCATCTGTACTTCTAAAAATAATTGCTTTTATTCTAAAAATCCTCAATTATGCCCACTTAGGGCCTCATAAAATTTCAACTCTAAACCCCAATGGCAAGTAGATGTACTATTCACTCGCTATAAATAGAAATTTTGAAAAAAAAATATCAAACAATCTTAGAAAATTAAAATTCCTTCACCAATAGACTCAATGGAATTTTTGACCTTTAAGGTATGATATTTTTAAGTCTGCCTGGGCGCATCTCGACACAAACTCATTTAAGGTCACTATTCACTAGTTTACTTTTTAAAATGAATTATTGGTTCTGCTAAATTTTTAAATTATTTCATTTTTTGGCCTGTCAAAGTTTTATAACTAGCACACTACCTTTTTGGCTTTACCAAGGTATCTCAACTTCCTAAGAATATTATTTAAGCCTCTAGTGTACTATTTATGAAACCTCGATTTATGAGCTTTACAGGATTGCTATGAAGAGGTTCTAAAGAGTTCAAAAGTGGAATTATGGCTAAAGGCCATGTAATCCAAAATAGATTCCATCCATGACAACTAAATATGGACTTTGGTTGATCCAACTAAAGGGATAAAGGCCATTAGGTGAAAATGGATCTTCAAGAAAGATATAAACATGGATGGTAACATGGTTACCTATAAAGCAAGGTTGGTTGAAAAAAAAGGTTATCTTCAAAGGAAAGGAATTAACTTTGATGAAACATTTTCATAGGTAGCCATACTTAAATCTATTTAGATTTACTTGCTATTGCTACTCATTATGATTATGAGATCTGGCAAATGGATGTGAAGATAACTTTCCTTAATGGAATCTATCAGAGGAAGTGTTTATGATGTAACCTAAGGTATTCACATCTAGTGATAATAGCAAGGTGTGCATGCTTTAGAAATCTATTTATAGATTGAAGCAAGCATCTATGAGCTGTAACATTTATTTTGATAAGACAATTAAAGAGTTTGGTTCCTCACAAAACTAGGATGAACCTTTTATATACGAAAAAGTTTAATAGTAGTGTTATTGTATTTCTAGTGCTATATGTTAATGACATATTACTTATGGGAAACGATGCCTCAATTTTTCAATAAATCAACATCTAGTTGTCAAAGAAACTCTTTATGAAAGACCTTAGTGAAGCAACCTATATATTAGGGATAAGGATTTATAGAGATAGATCCAAGAGGTTGATATGTTTTTCATAGTCTACATATATAGTTAAAATGCTAAAAAGTTTAGCATGGATCTCTCTAAGATAGGATTTATTCCTATGATATATGGGAAAATTCTTTCCAAGTCTATGTGTCCTTAAATGCAAAAGGAAAGAGAATGCATGAGTAAGATCCCATATGCATCAGCTATAGGATCTATCATGTACGTTATGCTATGTACATAACCTAAAATAACATTTGCTTTAAGTGTCATGAATAGATTCCAATCTAACTATAGAGAAGAAAATTGGTTGGAAAAAACATCTTTAAGTACTTAAGAAAACTAAAGATGTATTCTTAGTATATAGGGAAGGAGATTTGCAAGTTAGCAGGTATACTGATGCTAGCTTCCAATCTGACAAAGATGATTGCAAATCTCAATTAGTTTATCTATTCATATTTTACAGGAGGTATAGTTAGTTAGAAAAGTTCCAAACAAGAAACAACTATAGACTCAACTACTGAGGTGGAGTACATTGCATCTTTAGGTGCAGTTAAGAAAGTAATATGGATTAAAAAGTTCATCACTAAACTTAGAGTGGTACCCTCTATTGTTGAACTTATAAAATTGTATTTTTAAAACAATTAGGCTATTGCAATGGCAAAAGAACCACGATTATTAATAATCGAAGTATGTCTTTAGGCGCTACCATCTAATATGTGAGATAGTTAGTAGACAAGATGTAAAGATTAAGAGGATCCCTACAAATCATAATATTATTAATCCTCTTACTAAGGCACTATCATGATCTAGTGAAAGTGGAGATTGTTAGTTGTAAGCCCTAAAGCTCTTATGTAATAGTGACATTTTATGTACATAATTTATTTATTAATAATAAAAGGTGTTCTTTATTACTTAGTGCTTATTTTAATTCATTTGTTTCATAATTATATTAAACTTTGTAATAAAGTCCTTTGTATAAATTCACAGTATAGAGGAAATCAAGAAGATTTCATAATATGGGATTCCTTGTATGTAAATGTGAGATATCAAAATTATCCTTAGTTATAGTATTAACAAGATGGGACATTGTTAATACAGATAGACTAGGACATGTTATACTCTTTGACTTGGTCATGTAATAGTTCTCACAAGCTGTAGGCATAATACTGCTTAAGGTTAAATGTGGATGCTTGTTTGAGAAATAAGTACAGGCTTAATATGAGATCTTCACTTAGATACATAGTTTATATCAATGAAAGCATCTCATCATATTAGTGGTGAAAGTATCTTCAGACTTGAGATCACCCAGGTTATCTTAAGTATCAAATGTTATACTTTGAATCTAGTGCTTTTACTTCACCACAATGTATACATAGATAGGAGGTTAGGTATAACAAGAGCTATTTGATAGTAGTTGAGTGATCAATAAAGGATTGACAATAGATTATAATGGAGAGTTTACCTCATAATTCTAATATACCTTTATTCAAAAATCTTTAGGCAAAGTGAAATGCAAGTGTGAATGAGATTCAAAAGGGAATTTGGGAATAAAGATGTAAATATTAGAATTAACAAATTTAGGGCTTAGTTAGACATACTGAAGTAGCATTGAGTTGACACAAGTCTATACTCAAACCTAAATGAGATAATTTATGGTGAAAAGAGTAATTGTAGGGTTGTATATGGAAGAGTTAGTCAAACCACTTACTTTTTGACACTTGGGTTATCTTGATGTGTGGCTAGACACCTCTCATGACTTGTACACACCTCAATTATTAATTAAGAATTAATTATGGATTTAATGTGATTGGACCATGAGAGTCCTAGTTAAACTAATATTCTCACTCATTTATGTACTACCAACATGCTTCAAAAACATATAAGGTCATACAATAAAAGAATTGAGATGAGATTTAAACTATTTGAATATTTAATGATATAAGATGTCATTCAAAGATGAAGAAATGAGAAAAGAAAAAAAAAGGCTTTGAGGCTAATTGGCCTATTCAGACCTAAATTAGAGAGCCCTAGAGGCCCAATTTAAGGTCTACGTTTGATCTAATTTTATTATACCTTTTAAGTGCTAAAAGGCTCATAAAATTATTCCTAAATTGATATAAAATAAGGCCTAAAAGAGTTAAAATTCATCCTAAAGCAAACCACATCTGTATATGCATATAACCCAAAATTGGGCTATCCGCATGGTCTAGTAAGAGGGCCAATTTGTGGGCCTCCTAAAAAGTGGGCTAGGTCAGATTTTTAAGTGTTAAAAATCTAACTGAGAGATGCCATTTAGAGTATAAAAGGCATATTTTTCATTAACCGAATGAGAGCTAACAAAATCATTTTTGCACATATACCTTTTCTAAGCAAAACAAGCATATTTCTTCTTTTCTCTTCATCCTCTCAAAAATCTTAATAACATATAAAGATTCAGGTATCCTCTCATTAAGATTCTTATATGGATACCTTGGAGGTGTTCCTAATAAAGATAACAGTGGTTTGTGACAACCTAATGAGGTGAGCTAAAGAAAAGGAATATTGCTAACAGATAATAGTAATGATCTCTTGTTGCAGTTTTTCTATTATCTGTTGTGTTTTGAACCTTTCGATAACCATTCCTCATTTTGTTTCTACAAAAATTTTTTAAATTCCATTGTGGTTGACTTGTGGAAACCAATAGTAATCACCTATAGTAACTTCCCTTAGGCTTCTCTCTAAAATTGCAATGTGTAATGGCTAAAAATCCTGATGTTACAAATAGTATTTCTCGAGAGGTGAATAGTGTTTCTTGAGACTTGGTTCACATTAATGTGATTGAATTAAAGTATTAATCATAATAGAATTTTTGGTAAAATTTGAAGTGAAAGTGAAGTCATTTAGAAGGTTAAAAGTGACAGCAAAGATTTTACTCTAATGTCTTATGAATAGTAACCTAGTTTTAGTTGAGCTATAAAATATTTATTTCTTGCTCAAAAAAATTGGGATCAATACAACCTGATACTTAAATATACCAAATAATTTATTGGCATTGGAATTGGGATTTTTAAACATTGAGAAATATTTTCTAAAAATTGAACAAAGTTATAAATTATTGATTTAATCGATTTTTTGCATTTTCTAAGTGTAATTTTCTCAACGCTTTTAAGACATAATTTAAGAGGCCTTATGTGATTTTTAAAAATGTTAATTAGGAATTAAAATAAGTGGAAAATTTTTTAAAAGAAATGGAAAATGATGGATTATTTAGGGCCCTTGAATGAGAG
>CANXYI011337929.1:0-14218 GCA_948208565.1 Hura crepitans | reverse complement strand
CCATCCTTTTTTTACCCTAATGTCATTTCAATGCATGAACCTATTTTCATTAAATTTAGGGGATTGTTAAAAGTGGCATCAAATCTAAGCTTTATACCTATAAGGTATATTAAATGGTGAACTAATTAGTCGTATGCTCATGATGAGATAAACCCATTATAGAAGGACTATCCTTTAATGACCATAACTTGTGCAACCTAACCGTAAGCCCATTTAATGACCAATAGCAACTTCCCTCAAGTTTCTTGGTTAATGCCGCATTGTGTACTATATGGGCTAATATATGTGAAATATGGCTTAGTCACCTTAAAATGCTATTAAAGCCCATTGGGCCTTTTTAATTGGAATGGACTAGACCCCACTTTTTTTTTGATTGAACATATCCAACATATGTAAACCAAATATCTTGCATATGTTCTTTTAAATATGAAAGGAATAATGTTTGACTATTTGTCATTTAATATTTGAATATTTTGGGATCCCCAATATCCCATAGATAAGGCCTCATAGAAAAGACACATGGACCTCATGTGTGGGAAGTGATAAGGTTGGAAGGATCTTACATATGTTTGTATTCACTAACATGTATGTTCTTGTTCTATATATACATACATCACATAATAAACTCACATTATGTAAAAATATAAACATATATACTAGGTTATGTGTTGAATAACATATATTTTTTTTCTTGTTTTCATGTCCCATACATCATGTGATGATCGTAAGTATTTATCATCCTCACCCATATACATATATATAGTGAACATTATAGGCTCCTTTAATTTCTTGTACTTAGGTAGCATCATATTTACATCAAAATTTATTATACATTTTATAGAATCGTAAGCTAACAACTAGAAAAAGTTTATCAAAATTTCTTATTCATACATGTATACTTTGTACATCTATAGATCAACATATCTCATGCATACATTAAATAGGAATATCACATATTAACTTGTATCCCATATCATCAGTTAGAGGAAAACCCTAATCTTAAAGAAGCATAACATTTTTTAGGAATAGGCATATCATGTAGCCATCATTGAGCATGCATGTATGCATGATTAGCATTATCTCAGCCAATTAGACATGCATGGCATATCATTTTGTATATAGGTCCATACACCATTTTGGTCTGCATATAATAATGTCTCATATCATCCTAGCATGACTCATTTAAATGTGTTCATCCATACCTTCACTATTAATGCATGCAAAAACATGCGTCATGTATCATATAAATCATCATAGGTTCACTTATGCATCAATCAAGTATACATGGCATTTTAGGCATTGATACCTCATGCATTGACATGCATCATACTAACCCCTAGTATTCTCAAGAATTGTACGTGCATAAAACATGCATTTAATATGACATCTATCACATATCATTTTGGATATATGTACATATGCCATACTAATCCATGCATCATAACATACCATAACATTCTATCATACATCATCTATAATGAAACATCCTATAAGTTTATCCATACGTGTATACACTTGGTCCTCCATCATAGATACATTACATAATCTAAGGCTTATATTATCCTAGTGCATCTTGTATCCATTATGCATCACACCACGTAAAAATCCATTGCACTTACCTCATGCATCTATATCTAGTGAATCATGTATATATGCATCCTATAACATAATATTATTCTTATTATGCATTATTTGTCATGTATCTTCATTCCATGCATTATCTAGACTTCATATGTCCACCATGTAAGAGTCACACATCTTCACTAGTTAACTATGCATTCATACATCAATATACATCATATGTTCTATAATAATCATGTATCACATTAACTATTTGTATAGCTATTATAGATCTTCATATGTAATGCCATCTCATATAGGAGTCACATATACATATACAACTCCTTGTCTATGCATTTCACTAATATATGCATCCATGCATAAGCATGCATCAAGTAGACCCTCACTGATTCATATGCATATTTTAGCATTAGGTTTATTAGATACATCACATATCATGCTGCATACATGCATACAAAACATTTAACATGATGAAAAGTTTACATCTTTAGGAACCTCATGCGTTTTCATCTAGGAAAATATCATCAAAGTCATTCATATACATACATTGATACATCATTAACATTTTAGTCATTTAGCCATGAACATCTATAACTCATGTTCATTACTTTTGATTGTACATATACACAACATACATCATGTAGTATTGTAAACACAAATCTTGTAAGAAGTCATGCATCACTAGATGTATGTTATATCATGCATTATACATGCTATTCATAATGTACACAATTAAACATTCTCCTTATCAACTAGTTATACATAGCACATACCTGGGCACATGTATAAAATGCATTCATGCATCATACTTCTTGGATCAAACATCATAAACATATATAATGTAGAAATAAAAGTCATACCTCATGCTAATTGCTCATATGTATGACTATTGTAGATTATCCTTTTCTCAGACTCACCAATCGATACCATTGCTTCCCTATCTAAAGGATCATTTCACTTCTACCCCTAACTATGGTGAATGATCAAGATGTCTATATATCTTAAAAGGAAGTAATTGTTGCATTAGTCTACTTTAGATAAGAAATGATAACAATAACCTTAGCCACATTGGCTAATAATACTCTTAAGGCCAAGATAGGAGATTAAGATGTTCCATTCACATGTAAAGAATTCTTTGATGCTCTCGCAGTTTTTAAGTAGGAAGTAATATAAGTTGTCAATCACACTATAATTGATGTAGTGCTTAATGCTCATTATCTTAAGAGCTGTAAAATAAAGAAGGAAGATCTGAATAATAAAAGGTCCTACTTACTAATACTGGACCTAGCTTTACTAGCACTCTAACAATTAATAATAAAGGTCACCTAAATTTGATTAAACCCTTGTCATGGCATTTTAAAAAATTGTTATTAGAAGGAAAGCTACAACCTCTCCCATTTCAATAAGCCAAAAGCTGAAACAAGCTAAGACATTACTTTGATCTCTTTCGTGAATAACATACAGGGCATCACATAGATGAATGTTAGACTTTTTATGCTACCATTCAAGAACTTACCAAGAAAGAGTAAACTGTGCCTCCTAGTTGTCTAATCATAAGGAATTTTTAAGCCTATACCCAAACATCTTTTTCTTGTCTGATTTTAAAAGGGCTTTTTACTTGTCAACATATCTTTGTACTTAGAAACTTCACCATTTCATCTTTTCAACAGAATATTCCTACTTTTATTTCCTTTCCATGATGTTTTGCCATTTGATAGCATGTATATTGATAATCATTACATACATGACGTTAATTCAATTATGAGTAGTTTATTTAATCTTAGCATATAAAAGCATTTTGGATTGCATTTCCCATAGATTTTGATAAGGGAGAAAAAAATTAAAAAAAGAAAAAATAGAAGAAAAAAAAAGAGGTGTCTATCTCAATCTCAGCTACTAAACCAAGGAAAATTATTAGTTAAAAGATTAAAATAAAAAAAACCATATAAGTTGTATCCATGGGGTTAAAATCTTGACCTAATTAGCTTCTTACTAAATCCTAGCCTAAAAGATCTAAGGAATCTAACACCATAGAAATGTCACCATCTAAATAAACCTAGGTACCCTTTTGCTTTTTCATAACATCTTGTTCTTAACTTTATAGTTTAAAATTTACAATCTTTCCTACGGATAGTCATTAAAAAGCCTAAAAGATGGTAAAGCCTTAAACACCCTAACCAAAACCTTAGATCAATTCCTAATCAGCCTTTATAAACCTTGGGATCAGCTTCACAATTAACCTTATAGGCATAGATAAAGTTTGCTAAAAATAGGCTTTCAATTTTTGGACTAGACTCTTGATGTAAGCAATGAAAAATCATCATAAAATGGGATCTGATGTGGTAGCATTAGCTCAACCTTTAAAATCTCTTTTTTAGACCAATGTTAAGCCTAAAAGGAGGTTCTTAAAATAATCACCAATAATTGAAGGGGGAATATTAAGGGTCCAGTTCATTAAATAGCACCTTGCAAATCCCTTTTACAAAGATGGAATCCCAACATCAAAGATTTGATAATAGAAAAGAGTGGGCATTACCCATAGAGTTGAAAAGTCATAAGCAAAAACTTACACAAAGTTAAGTCATCTTTAACTGCATCAAGGTTGCAAGAAGCTCAATAATCCCATTCATTAACAAGGTAGACACCTCAAAAAAAAAAGAGAAAGAAGAAAGAAGAAAAAGTAATAATTCTTGCTGGGTCAAAAACCTTTTAAAATGACCTAGGTAAAAGTTAAAGGAATTGAAAGAAAATATTCAACCATGAAAACCCTAATGGTAGGTTGATAATAATAGTTTAGTATAATGTGGTCCAAGATGTTTAAATGTTGAAATCAAGCGAACAAAGTTTAATTCCATTAAATGTCATTGCAATAATTATCTTAATGTATATATACTACCAAATAGATAGTTGCATCATGTGAAATAGCCAAAAATCCTTTTTTATTACCCTATTACCTTGTTATTTATCTTGCTACCAAACCTCATCAAATAAAAACAACCTACAGTTCCTTCCTCTGAATAACTAACTTTCATGACAATGACAATAAGATTGATCTTTAGCAAGAGTAAGCTATGCTGGTAAAAGTACACCATTTAGAGATCGGGCATCAGAGCACAAAATCTTTGTAAATAGCTTCATTTTAAAAAAAATAAAGAAAGAGAGAGAGAAGGAAGAGCCTACTAATTTGAAAACCTTTTTTTAGGAATGCGCGTTAGGCAAAAGTCAGGCAACCTTCTAATGTGAAAACCTCTTTCGAAAGGCATATTAGGAAAAAATTAGGGCATAAGCCACTAGTGCAAAAATCTCATTCGGGGGCATATTTGGCAAAGACTAGGGCAAAGAAAAGACTTTAAAAAAGGAGAAAAGAAAAAGAAAAAATAAAGAGAAAGAGAGAGACAGAGTTTTAGTAGTTTGTAAGGAAGTATAAGGATCACTAATCAATGACAAAATGTCGACCTTGATTCTCGATAACCATAAAATCTTACACCACTCTAGATTCACTTTCAAATAAAATGGACACCTACCCCAAAAATAACCAAACCCAATTCTTCCCAATGAGGAGTCTAAGGAAAAAGTGATTTCAATGGCAATGTTTCATGCTTGAAAATGCATTTGTCAACACATTTATTAATAAAAGCTTAGTACATTCATCATTTACTTGTCTTTATTCAACATATTAAATATGCATATTCAACACATGCATCATTTATTCACCATCTGACATGAGATATACATAAGCATGCACCTTTCATCATGTTTTCCATTTATCATTCTTATGTTTAGACACTAGTGTTAGTCCATTTATTTATGCCTATTAGGCATAAACATACATGATGACACATTTACCATCACCTATTCATACATGCACATTTCACTTATGCTTTAGAGCATACATACCCATTTATCCATGCATTTGACTCATGTAAAGGGCCATGACACATGAATGCATATGAACATATGGACATAAGCATTAACATTAAACAAATATACATATAGTCAAAAAGATTAGGAGTTTAGTAAACATCCCCATGTGTTAGTGTCATGGTATTCATACATTACTCATACATTCTTTTTGAAGGAATTAGGTTCATCTCATATACATCACAAACATGTCCACACTATATAAATAATACATACATGCATTGATATGCTAAATATGCAATACATAAAAAAAGGATTCATGGTTGCAAACATGCACATTCACACTTGTATTAGGTATGCATATTAGACTTGTACATACATGCATAAATACATATATATAAGGGCCTATCATTTATTCATCCTCCATAGAGTTAGGCATACCCATCAGCATACTCACCCCTCTATACATTAGATCCTCACATCCAACTCATGCATTCAATTTTCATGTTAGGCATACACATATGCACATAGGTTTGTACAATGTTATAGACATTTGTATTTGTACATGAAAATGCATTAAACATACACACGGCTTACATGTTCTTTTGAAATTGATATTACTTTTGTACCAAATTGAAAAAAATTGGCTCTTGGAAATAACCTTTTAATTTCAATGACACAAAAGGCAGAGTTATGCTATTTGGATAAAAATGAAGTAAAAGAGATTATAGAAGAGATGCATTTAGGATCTATGCACACATTAATTAGCCAAAAGCCTAAAATAGTTGTTCACCCCTTGGTCAAAATGGCCATGTCAAGACATGTAAACATGACTGCTTCTAGCTTTTTGAAAACAACTATTTTTAACTATAAAATGGTCACTTTACCTTTTGTTATAAAAATTCCTCTTTTCACTTGCAAACTTTATCCATTTCTCATACATTCATCTTTTGTTGAATATTGATCATGTCTCAAGCATTCTACACAATATAAAAATGACATCTAGATGCCAATAGAGCAAGCCTAAACACTACCCCATGCTTGAGCATATGGCAGTTCTCGACTAGCTCAACCTTGAGGAAGTTGAGCACTTTAATCGCCACTCTGCTGTCACCTTTATTAGTAATCATTACCTCTACATGAGATTTAGGTGTCCTTTAATGAGTGGATTGGTTGCTTACCTAAATAGCAATAAAAAGTACATAAAATTGTAGAATTTAGATTTTGTAATTACAATCAACACTTTTTATATAGATAATAAAAGAATTTTCTCATTTATTTACTTCTATCATGAGAATACCTAATTGCATGGTGTATAAAATAGTGACGAGGATTTAAACATTAAATTTGACATAATTTTCTCATCCTTCACTAGTAAAACAAAATACTTAGACTTGGTAAAATAAAAAAAAATCAATGATAAGCCATATAAAGGCTAAGTTAGCAGTGGTAGTGGTGCAATGATTTTGTAAAGTAATGTTTGCAGTAGTGAGAAAGTTTGAGGGGATGTGATTTGGGCATGAGGATCGAGGACATATGTAGAAAGCTTATCAATGGACTTGGTTCACTTAAAGCTAAGATTTAGTAACTCTATGGCTCAAGCCATCTGCCTAAGCTTTAAAACTCCTTATATCTCCTTTTAATATTTTTATTGTATCATTGTACATTGTAGAATTAGGACATTAAAGGTTGTACTACAAAAAGTAAATTGCTTGTGAAATTGTCCTTTATCTCACATACTTTCACTTTTTTATTGCTTTTCCTTTATTATTTTGCTGCCCATGTAAAAATAATAAATCAATAAATAAGGCATGAAAAAAGGGGTGAAGAACAAGAAGTAAAACAAAGGCATGAAAATAATTAAAAAATCACTCACAAATAACATATATCAAAGTTGCAATTAAAATACAATGACTAACACATTTCAACTCTATTTTCTAAGAGGCATTCTTCATGCAGTTGACTAACTGATTCACAATGATTGCTTAGTTAAATAGTAAAGGGCATGCTGTAAGCTTTCATAAGCTTACAAGATCATAATGAAAATAAATATGCAACATCACCAAGTTCACAAAAATATTATGACATTTAATGTGCAACATATAGTCTACCTATTATTTGCTTAGTTACAAGGGGTAAGGACAGTGACACACTATCCAATATTACTAAAAAAATAGAGAAATACATCCAAACAAATTTATCAAGGTTAAATGCAATGGCTCTCATCCTATTTAAACCAAAATCAAATTTAGATGTATTGGTTGTCGCCTTGTCTAAACTAACATTAAGCTCAGATGTAATAGCTCTTTCCCTATTTAAAGCAAGGTTAGATGCAATGGCTCTCACCTTTTTTAAACCAAAATAAGATCCGATGGAATGGCTCTTGCCTTGTCTAAACTAGAAACAAGGTCAGATATAATGGCCCTCACCCCGTCTAAAGAAGAATTAAGCTCAGACATAATGGCTTTCGCCCCATCTAAAGCAATGTTAGCTACAATGGCTCTTACTCTATCTAAAATTGAATCAAGTTTAGATGCAATGGCTCTTACCCTATCTGAAGCAAGGTTAAATGCAAAATCTCGCTCTATCTAAATAAAGTTTAGATGCAATAGCTTACCTTATCCAAACCTTAACACAGAATAGATACAACGCTTATCTTATCTAAATGTTAACACAAAATAGATAGAATGGCTTGTTTTATCTATCAAAGAGAAACTCTCAAAGGATATAACAAAACAAAGAGGGTTACCCCATGAGGTATGCATCTCTCTCTTTTTTTTGAACTTTACGTCACCTCACATACTCTGTGGTCACTTCCTAAAAGTTGGGGGCAACTATAAACACTAGGTTTATGGGGCTCCCATGTTCGAATTGGTTAATGATGAATGAAGATAGAAAAATGCTGATAAGTAAGAATGATGTCACCAAATTTAAGATTTTTTCCAAAAGATAGAGAAAAATAGTAAACTCTTGAATATGGACCTCAATTAGGCATGACCTAAAATGTGAGAAAACAAGCGTATAAGGTGGGGCCCAAGCCTAATGTTAAGGGGGTTTGAGGGGTGAAGCCCCTCGCGGTATGGAGTAAAATTTAAAAAAAATCAATTAAAAATAATATTTTTAATTTTTATTGTTTTAGGACAAGACGATGTCATTTTGCTTGACCAAAATGGTGTAATTTTGGCCTCCTAAAATAGTGCTATTTTGCATTGCAAAGTTATGTGCAAACTCTACAATAGACCGTATAAAATGGCCATTTTAATAGCAAAAATAGCCATTTTCACTATAGGAAATGGTTATTTTCACTAAAACGGCCATTTTCATAGGGCTAAAATGTCTTTTTTTTGTCTTAAAAATCGTGTATATAATTGAACCTCACGTCAGTCATGAGGGTCGACTTTTCTCGGTAAGTGCACACCTAAAGATGCAAAAAACATTTTCCAAACATTCTTTTTCTAATTTTAAAGGTTTTTTCCAAAATTATTTTTTCTTTTCTTTTTTCAAGGTAATTAAAGATCTTTCTAAAGGCAATTATACATGGTGGGTTAACCAAATCTCTCTTTTCTTCTTTTTATTTCTTTTTTTCTTTTTCATCTGTCTACCAATTAGAAGTGGTGCCTTTTATTTTATTTTATTTTATTTTCTTTATTCCTCATTTACCAATTAAATGCGGTAACCTTATTTTATTTAGGTACTCATCTACTAGTTAGAAGTGGTAACCTTATTTTATTTGTCCATTATTAATATTCTTTTCTTCTTTATTTTTTATTCAATTATTATTCATTCTCTTTTTCAATCACTTACATGTTAAAATGTGATGATTTAATTCATATATTATTTGTTATTTATTTAACTTTTTATTTTAATCCATTTAATTATTTATTATTTATTTTATTTCTTTCACACTAACATTGTGTTCTCATTATGATGCAAGTTATTTGAGATCTGTTGGGATTTTATTTAACCTATCTTTTCCCTCTTATCAAACATTTGGTGAAGTTGACTCTTTATTAATTTTCACCTTTCATTTTATTACTTTGTTTCTGTTTACGTACTTTATCTAACCTTTATTTTCTTTTTAATTTTCTCCTTTTACTTTTATTATTTTCACATTATTCTTGGTTAGATTGTTTTTTAGGTAATTTCAATGTAATTTTTTTCTTTTCAATTAGAATTTATTTTGGGTAATTGCCGGGTAATTTATTTTATTTGTATTATTTCCCTATATTTTCCTTGAATGTTGTAATAAGTAGAAAATGATTTTTACACATTATAAAAAATAACCAAATTATTTTCTACCTAATTAATCAATGTTTTCCTAATAAAATAGGTTTTAACTTTTCCTTAATAAAAGTCACAATAATAAAATTTATTTTAAAAAATTAGCATGCAAGAACCAAAGTTCTCAAAAGAAGTTAATTATCCAATTTCATGTATGTTTTCCTTTAATTTTAATTATTTCTTTTATAAATATGCCTATTTTATTATGCTTTTATGTGACTAAATGCTTTATTTTAATTTTGAAACTTTTTCGGAAAAAGGATAAAATTATAAATTTAATATGAAATTCCATATTAACTTGAGGTATAAATAATAGTAGGATTCCAAACCACTTTTTTTTTGGCCCTACAAGGTATTTCCCAACTCCTATTAAGTGGTGACTCCTACCTTATGGTGCCCAATTCACTCTTTCTAGGCTAATTGTATATGAATAACTTGAGATTCCTCTAATTTCCTTCTCATCTTTTAGGACTTGAGAGGTGAGATTTAGTTTAAATCTTGGGTTGTTTCAGTTTGATCAGCCTAAAAAATGAAGGAATGCAAACAGTAGGGCAACCCCATACTTTTAAGGGTGAAAGAATTAGATTCTTATTGCACCATATCTCATATGGTGTTGCATTAGTAGATTTTGATGGAACTTTATTTAGAATGTAAATAGCAATTTCTAGTGCTTCACTCAAAAATGACTTAGGTAGAGTAGTAAACCATATCAGGAATCGAACCATGTCTAATAGGGTTTGATTTCTCTTTTAAAATACACTATTATATTAAGGTGTATATAGAGGAGTCTATTGAGATAATATCCCTTTATCTCTTAGATAGCTTTGACTATCTTGACTTAAGTATTCTCTATCTCAATCTAACCGAAGTGTTTTAATACTTCTGTCAAGCTATTTCTCAACTTCATGTCTTAATTCTTTAAGCTTTTCAAAGGGTTCATATTTATACTTTATCAAGACACATATCCATATCATGAATAATCATTAATAAAGGTAATGAAGTAGGGAAATACACCTTATCATGTGTAGTCATTAGGCTACATACATTTGAATGTATTAGGTCTAAAAGACCACTAGCACATTCACCTTTTTCC
Source organism: Hura crepitans (assembly GCA_948208565.1). NCBI lineage: Eukaryota > Viridiplantae > Streptophyta > Magnoliopsida > Malpighiales > Euphorbiaceae > Hura > Hura crepitans. Next base: position 3,402 of record CANXYI011337929.1, on the reverse strand, counting down.
ACTAAAAGGTGTCTCTGTTGTCTTACCCAATAAACAAGATTTGCATGTTTCAATTAATTCATAATCAAATGAGTCTAAGTTACTAGACTCATGCAACTTAGTCATGTATTTCTTGTTTTTATGGCTAAGTCCATAATGCCACAAGAAAGATGGTTTCAAGCTATCAGTTATAAGTCTTTTGGTATTAATGTTGTAAATCTCTTTTTTATTATTAAAAATATAAATTCCATTAATACTTGAAGTAGAAAAATATAAAACATTATTCTTATAGACTAAGCAACCTTTGCCTTTTAAATGGAAATAGCAAAATCTTATTCAACAAGATAAGATAAAGAAATAATATTCTTATTCAAAGAAGGAACATAATAACAATTATTAAGTTCTAATACTAATCTTGAAGACAAATCTAAGTAATATGTTCCTACAACTATTGTAGCAACTTTTTCTCTATTTGCTATGTCTAGGTCCACATCACCCTTATTCAGCCTTATACTACTCTTTAGTCCCTACAATTCAAAATCAAAATGAGAACCACATTTAGTAAATAATACCCATGTGTGATTATCAATAGTAGTATTAGTATTAATCTCAATAACATTAATACCTGAAGTAGATGCATCTCTATGCTTCTCCTCTTTGTTAGACTTAAGATAGGCATTATAATTCCTCTTCCAATTATCAATGTTACCATAATAAAAGTAAGTCACCTTAGGGCTTATCTTCTTGGTAGTAGCCATAGGTTGTTTGCCTTTACCCTTCTTTACCCACCATGGGCCATAGTTGCATCCTTTTTCTTCTTCTCCTCCTTTTTACTTTTTGAAGTAGAAGAATTAATAACCATTACTACTTTTAAATTCTTTCTAATGGAATTATCAATAATCTTGAGCATGTTCACCAACTCAGGGATTGTTCTTTAGATTTTATTCATTTAATAATTAAGCACAACTAGCAATGATTGTAACACTAAGTTAATACTTACATCATGATCCATAATAAATCCTAAAACAGTAAGCTTGTAATACCCGTAAGTCTAAGTTTCATGAACAGTATCTCCATGGCATGAATAATGTTCCCTATAAGTTAAGGCACCTTAATAAGGTTAAAAAGGGGTGTATTGGTCATAAAACTTTAACAGGCAAAAAAATGCACAAAATGAAATAATTTAAAAATTTAGCAACACCAATAAAACATTTCGGGTTAAGAACTAGTGAATAGTGACATAAAATGAGGTTTTGCTAGGACAGCCCTGGATGTCTCCAGAGGGACCTGAAAATACAATACCTTGAACTTTAAAAATTCCATTCTACATGATGGTGAAGGAATTTTAATTTTTCTAGACCATATAATATTTATTTAAAATATTTTATTTTAGTGGGTGAATAGTAACCATAGTTAATGATGGAATTTTGACTTCAAACTTTATGGGACTCTTAATGGCACTAATCAAGGATTTTTCAAACTAAAATGAGTATTTTTGGAGGTCCAAAGAAATTTTTGTGAATTTTTGAAGATTAAATAAAAATCAAGAGAATACAGACCATTGGATCACTCTATGGTGCGATCTGAGCCATCCACCCCACTAATATAAAATGGGGTGCACATGTGGGAGTGCCACATGTGCCAAAGCTATCTACCTCCTCCTAAAAACCTCCCAAGCCGATGCCATTTACACACTCTCTCTCCTTTCTTTTTTCTTCAGTTCTCTCTCCTCCCATAACTAAATCTTACACTCCATATATGGTTCTTGACCTCCATAGGCCTCTAAAGCAATCCAAATGATAGAAATTAGAAAAGAAGGCAAGAACGTGAGATTTTGATACTTGGTGAATAATGCTAATTTTGGGTGTAAGTGATTTTATTTCAATTTTTATATTTGTTTTAGGTGGCCTAAGATATTCTAAGAAATCCTATTATTTTAGATTTCAATTTGGAGTTGTATAAAATTTTCTAGAATTTTTCTAAGGTAAAATCCTTTATGTTTAGATCAAAGAAAAGGTGTTAAAGGAGAACATCATTAAAGGCCTTTAAGTGGTGGAGAAAGGGGTGTTTTCACACCCTAGCTATGTGGACTTAACTTAATTGATGCATGCCATGTAGTTTTGCATATTTTTATAGGTATACATTTGTATGGAAATGGTGTATCTTAGTGTTAGGCATAAAATTTATGTAAATGAATGGTGTGATTGTGTTAATGGCAAGAAAATAACATTGCATACATGATTTGGGTGAAAGAAACCAAGTGGAGGTGTGTGTGCTATGTATGGCTAAATTGTGTGCATATATGGCATGGTATGTATATTCAAGTATGTAATATTCTAGACATGGCATTGATACAGAAATGAGATTCATGTTGGGAATATGAGCACTAATACTAATATGTGTGAAAATGGTAGCTTGAGAAATGGTGACCTAAAATAATGTGTGATGGTGACAATAAACAAATAATGACATGATAATGACAAATAAAGCAATGATGATTGTGGAATATAATGGTTGAAGAAATAAGGTAGTTATGTTTGATATGATTAGAGATATGGAAAGCATGATTTTGGAAAGTGGCCAAATGAATAGTAATTTATGCTAAAAATGACCAAATGAATAATAATTTTGCGGCAATAGGCCTAAAATGGGAACATGTTTGTAATTATGTGTAAAATCAATATAGGTGTTGTTAATGACATGATATAAGGTGAAAGATGAATAATAACTATATAAGTGAATAATGAATAGTGACATGGCCTATCAGTTAGACACACATTGGATGGGTTGACTAGTCAACTAAGGAGTTAGTGGCTACTAGGTAGGTTGGTCCTTCTAGGGCCATTGTTGTTTGAGGTGATGGCGAGTGTAGCCATCGAGGTTTTGAGGATGAACCCTACACACTCAGGTATTGGAAGGTCTACTTAGACTATCCCTGCTACCCATTTGCTTATATGGATATTAGGATGTCCTATAGGGCTGATCCCTACTATCCACTTGTGTTGTACTAGAGATATTAACTTGGGGTACTAGGAGGTCCCACGGGGCTGATCCCTGCTATCCCACTTACAGATATTGGGAGGTCCATGGATTGATCCCTACTATCTGCTAGTCCAATATTAGGAGGTTTACAGACTAATCCTTGCTATTGGACTAGGTAGGTGCAGCTATCAATGCCTAGAATATAGGCCACTGCATAATATAGATAATGTTATCCGGTATCTTAAATTGTAGTCTATCTGTTATAGGCCTAAATAAGATTTAACTTAATATAGATAATAGTATTTAACTATTAATAATGGTAATTAAAGTAATGCATAGATTTAAATAATTGAGCTGATTAAATGGTACATGAACTAGTTACTTGCGTGACAAGGCATTGAATGGCATAATACATAATTAGTACTTGACCTGATAGGCTTG
>CANXYI011337884.1:0-16096 GCA_948208565.1 Hura crepitans | reverse complement strand
ATTCAGTGGAATTTTTGAGCTTCAGAGTATGGTATTTTTGAGACCATTCGGGCACATTCTCGGGTTTCGAGGATGTCCCGGCCCGAAATCATTTTATCTCTGAAAACAGTAGTTTATGACCTAATATAAATTATTGATTCTACTAAAATTTTTATTTCATTCATTTCAACCATTTTTAGGCCAGTCAAAGTTTCCTGCCTAATATGCCAGTCAACAAACTCAGAATGATGACCCGCATCACAGGGAATATCACTCGAGCTCAGAATATACTGTTCACATGATCTGGGCTTTTGAGCGTTACAGAATCTCTTGTGCATAAAATGAATAACATAAATATTAACTTGGTTTCATTATATTCATACTTTGACTTAATTCAACTATATACTTAGCTACACATTTTAGAATGCTCATAATATGCATATGCCTAAAAGACAACTAACTAAAATTGGATAACAAGATTAACGATGCCTGAAAGGCCATACTCGATTTAAAGGTCATATTAGAACTTGAAGGCCATAATAGTGCTAAAGGCTATACTCATACCTGAGGGTACACTATTAGTTGCAAATTCTCCTTCGTTGATCAGTCAACCTAGCCAATCTAGGTTGTCTAATCATATGGGGCATTAATCTCACATAAGCACCATATATATTTGAGATTTCTCATCTTAGTCATCATGCATAGTACAATCTTCCTAAGCCATTTCAAGTGACATAACATAATTACTATAGACACTACTAGTGTTCTAACCACTTATGGTTTTTCAAGTAACCAAACTCGTAAGTTAATAACATCATGCACAAGCCCTTTCACATGACCTAAATATGTGGTTATAACCTTATAAAGATTTTAGCTACCTTATAATGTCATAAACCAAATTACACAAGGTATTAAGATAACTTTATGCAACATGCACTTGACTTACTTCATATTCATAAGATTTAATTTACTTAAGCATATCACTTTGCATTAGAACAAAACATCATTAACACCTCTTAAAAGAGGCATTCAGCCTCCACATAGAAGGAGCCTCACACATGTAATTCATTATCACATCCTCTAATTAGAAATTAGTCATACTTAATCATGCTTATAATAATCACATTACATCAACTTACACATGGTAATATTAATTACATCTTACTATAAACATACCTTATGTAACACTACCAATATATAATGCATATGTTAAGTCAAATACACTTACAAAAGGATAAAAAATAAACCAATTAGACTTGATCAAGCCTTCTCTTTGCCCCTTTTCTTCCTTTGCTCACTTTTCTCTACATAAAGCAACTTAAGCAAGATGTAAAAATTCATAATATATCATAAAATCTTCAAAACTCAATTCCAACCTTATAAATGTCTTATTGGGCACTCTAAAACACTTAGAAAAATATGAGATCAAAGAAAAACACACTCTATAAAAATCACATCATTATTCATCCATATGCTTCTCTATCAAAATCATTCAATCTTTCTATGATTTCTTGCCTTTATAGTGTTTTAGAGGCTATAGAGGTCTTGATTAAGGGTTTAAATTTGGAAGATTAAGGCTAGATTAGAGAAAGAAGAAAAAGAAAAAGGGTGAGGTCACACTAATGGTTATGTTGGCTAAGGAAAGAAAAAAGGGAGGAAGATGATAATAATATTCACTTATTGACCATTTTTACATACTTAATTTGACTTTTGACTTGGTTAGTCAAATAAATGGTCAAGATCTCTTCCCTTCTAATCCAACGGTTATCCATTTTTAGCTTTTTTTTTCCATTAATCTCTTTTAATTATTTCTTCCCTAAACTAACACTCATTTATCACTTTATATGCCTCGTAAAAGTATACTATTAAGACCCATAAGACTTTAGAAACCCTTGCTCAAAAATTAAGAAAAATTGATAAAAATAATAATATATAAATTTGTCCATTTTAAAATAAGATAATTTTTTATATTTTAAAATTCCAATTCCAATGCCAATGGTCAATTTAGAATATTTAAATATCAGGTTGTATCGATCTTGAAATTTTCTAACCAAAAGCTAAATGTTTTACAATTAAGTTATAACTAAGTCACTATTCACGTGACACTATCATAAAATCATAAATGCCATTTTTTAACAATCTAATTAACTCTATTTTCTCTTTAAAATTTACCCAAAATTATATTATAATTAATTCTTCCATTCTGTTGCATTAGTGTGACCTGAGTTTTGGGAAGCATTATTCGCATCTTAGAAAGTACTATTCATAACACCGAGATTTTTGGGCATTGCTTGGTGTCTATTTCATTTATTATTTTAGCATTATTTCCCATCAGGTTATTACTTCTTGATTATATGCATACAAGTCATCTAACTCCTGTGTTTTAACATTACTAGTACTAATATGTGCATGGATTATACAAACTTGCTTATAACTCCTATATAAATATATTTATAATCTACAAATAATGCAATACATAATTTACATCATTTATCTTTTCTTTCTATATTAATATTAAATAACATGTACATTTACAAATTATGTATTGATCAATATTTGAGACTATTAATTTCAATATTTCAATATTAGTTTCCTTAATATTATTAGCCATTTAAATTATCCATTTTATTTTTCCCATATATAAAAGATATGTACAAAACATATACTTATATCCTTATGCATTGTGCATTCATACATTTGTATCAGTTATAACATAAGCAAAACATTCATAACTTAAAGAATAATATACAAGTAAATGTAAATTAAGCATTCACAATCATAATTTTCATTGTAGTACAAGCATATACTTTATCATCTAGTTAATTTCTCATGTCAAATGATTTTATGCCTTAGAATAATGACAACATAAATAAGGTTATTCATAACGTAACAAAATCATATTCATATATACAAGCTAATAGTCAATCAAATAAACCTTATTACTCCTTCACTTATTTTCCATGTTCATGAATCAATTTATCTCATTTTTATTAAGCATTGTTATCTAATTATTTTGCCTATACTCAAGAGACAACTACCTAAAACTAGATAACTAGACTATTTAGCAACATAGGTTTTATGTGTGTGCAATGGCTCCTCTAAACCTATATGGCTATTACACCAACTTAAGTATCTGTAATGGCCTTTTTGGACCTATCTGGCTACTATAATAGCCTACAGTGTATAGTGGCCTCTTTAAACCTATCCAGCTATTGTACTAGCTTATATGTGTGATGATATCTAAACATTTGTGTAGTAGCCCAATTAGACCTCTAAAACTACTACACTAGCCTGGATATGTGTTGTGGCTCTATAGACCTACACAACAATTACACTAGACTAAGTTATGTGTAGTGGCTTCATAGACCTATATGATTGCTACACTAACCTAGATATATGTAGTGGCTCTGTGAACCTATACTATTGTTGCACCAGCCTAAGTTATATGCAGTGGCTGCACAGACTTATACGGGTGCTTCACTAGCCTAGGTAGGAACTATAGCAACCTAGTAGCTATTATATATCCCTATTTAACTAATCAAGCTATCCATTCTTAGTTGTCTAATTATATAAGGCATCACTGTTCTTTATATTAGTTTTGTATATATAAACATAACTTAAATACATTTTATATATCTTTTGGCCAATAGATAACCAAATGGGGTAACTATTATCTTTTGATCATTAAGACATTCATATCTAGATCTTTTCCATGTCTTTAGACATTATAACATATTATATTAGTTTTCATGTATCATAATACACCATTCCATCTCAAGAGATATCATTCAAATTTTACATTGCTTTCATCATTCTTATATGTTATCTTATTTTCTCGTAAAGGCATTAAATATGCTATTTTCTTTCTATTAGGCAAATTTGTCATATCATACATACAACATACCATAAACATTTAACATGCATATAAATCAACTTGACTTACCATTTATTCTCTTTATGCGAATGTTATATAATTACCACTTATCAATATTAACCATTAGTTCATTTTCCATTCTTATACATGTTTTTCTCTATTGCATACTTTTCTTGCTTATATACAAATTTACATGTAAGAACATGAGTTATATAACACTCATATATTTATTATGTCATGCCTTATATTGTTTCATATTCATAATATGCCATTCACATCATTATCTTATTCTACACATTTTACTCATCCATCATTTCCCTTATCTTATGTCATATTCACAACCATTGTCTATCAAATTCTTTCTTTATGTTACATACTACTTCCACTTCCCAATTATGCTTATGCCAATCACATATAAATACATAAACAATATAACATATAACTATTTTATAATCATCAATTAATCTTATTTAGCACTAACTCATTATACCATAGTCATGCATACCTAAGTGGTTTCTTATCTCTTCATCTACATATATATTTATATGATAAAAGCATATATTACCCATTATAGACACATCCCAAATTTATGAATTTGATATTCTTAAGCCATATCATGAGCAATTAAATACCCTTATAATCCAAATATATACCACTATGTAATTGACTTAACATAGCACATAATTCAAGACAAATACCACTCACTATTTATACATGACCACATATGTACATGCATTGACCCTTTTTTACTCTTTATATCCATATCTCACTTTTCTTCAACATACCATTCTATATTTACAATAATAACATATTCAATCATATATACAACATAACTAACTTACACATAATATTATTATAACTCATGGTCTAATATACCCTCTTGTAATTCACCTTATACATGCCTATAATCCCACTGATTATATAGCCCCACTTTTACTTATGATAAACACAAACCTCATGACCCATTTTAATCAATGATATTATAGAGATTATGCGAGGATAAGAGTGGTTAGTGGAGCCACCACCTGGCCTCTACACTAGGACCTCTAATTTTTTATACCAAAAAGATTTAGAATTTAGATCTTATTTATGCCCGAATAATATGCCTTCCATTTTATATTGTAATGTTTATTAGTTCTTTATCAAGCAAGCATGCATTACATTTAAGCATCCGTATCACCTTTAAATGTATAAAAAGAAAATTGCGGTATTTAAAGCATACAGCAACGTATATTATTCATCCAAAAATTAGGTTATTCATTAGTTGTACTGTGACCTAACAATTACTTGTAATTCCATAGAAATTGGCGATAATTGCCCAACTCCCATCTCTAAGAGATTGGTCTTGTAAAATACATTTTTTATATGACTTTTGATTAGGAAAACTCAAATCTATTTTATTATGAAACATTGATTAATTATGTAAAAAATCATTTAATGAGAAAATTAAGTAATTAGCATGTAAAACAAGTTATTTAATTAATTATTACAACCCAAGATAAGTTAAAAGATAGAATAAGTACAAAACTAAAAGAAATAAAGTAAAGCACTTAAATGGTCCTGTCCATACATTGTTTAGTCTGTGTGGACTCTATATAGCTCTAACTAATGTCTATCTGGACTACTGCTTATAAAGGATGTTATATCCATCCAGACCTGCACTCCAGTGAGAAGAGTCACTTGCATACAACTCAAAAGAAGAGGTTTAACGATACTAGATAAAGGATTCATATAAAATCATAAAGAAGATAAGAAATAAATACATGTGAAATTAAGGGAGTCCAAACTTAAAGACAGAATATGTAAGAATGAAACAAGATCATCTGTACAAACTATATTCCTTATGAGAGGGAGTCCGTGCGAACTATATAATAATTTTTGACATATTAACAACATGCATTTTAGAGAATGAGATAATTATACAACATGCTAACATCATAGAATAATATTAAAAAATTTAACAAGATAAATTAAAGCATGATATACAATACAAATAAAATATTGTTACTGAACATAAGTCCATGCATACTGCATATTATACACATGTCAAGAAAAGAAGACCGTGTGGACTACAAATTATACACATGTTAAGAAAACAAGTTTGTGCAAACTTTATCATGTTTATAATTAAGTCCGTACAATTAAGGCAAAGAGAACATAATAAATATGATGTAATTGCAATTAATTGGACACTATGAAACACCTCAAAATCATAACCTACTTGTATGATTAAAGTGGGGATTACATAGAATCAACTCAGTTGTGATCAATCCTTAAAGATTTTAGGTCCATGAAAACAATATCAATATATACAAAAGAAGCCTCAGATATTACCTTGTGAATAAACTCTTAAAGTAATAGCACAAAAGTGTGGGAGTATAGAAAGAATTTTTTTTAGGTGAGGCTAATAGGACTAGTAGAGCAATTCCTCTTTGGAGTCCTCTCTTAGACTCACATATAGATTTATTAGTTGTTATGAGTTTATTCTAAGCCTCCCTCTTTTTCTCATACATAAGAAAAGTATTTATAGGCTTAGGTTTAAAAATTTCCCATCTAAAGGAAGCAGAATCCTAATAAGATTAAGATTCATAGTACAAATAGGAAAATCCCACTTTTGAAAGATTTTACATTTGCAAGTCCATGCGGACTTGTATGGCTTAGTCAGTGTAGACCTAGTTTGTATGCTTTCCCACTAGTCTATAGGCTTTAGGCTAGGTTTGAGTTAGTTCATATGGATATGAACTTAGACTTTTTCTGGGTAGATCATGTGCTTTGGGCTTGGTAGAGCTGATTGGGCTAGTACAGACCTAGGTAGAGTATATCCATGCAGACCCTAAAATAAGTCTATGCAGACTTGCTTTCTAAGGGGCTTGTGCCATTACTTAAGAGCCTATCTTTGGTTATCATCATAGGCCAAAAAGAGTGAGGTGTCTACAGTTGCCCCCATTTTGGTGTGTGCTATGAAATGCTAAAATAATAGTGCATATCCAAAGTACACAAGTTAGAAGTAATTACCTAAAAGTGTTAACTATGAATGATTACTTTTGAATTACTATCAAGAGCATGTTTCTTCCTTCTAACTATAGGTACCAAAGGTTATTTGACCGATGAGGTTTGACTAAGATAAAAATATTGGCTTGTTAGGCTGAACCTGATAAATTTGTGGATTGGCTTGTTAGGCTAAACCCAATATATTGTCTTGTTAAGCTGAACCTAATAGATTTATGGATTTGACAATATTAGATTAAACACGAAGTTGAATCCTAGAAAATTAAATTGGACACAAAGTCGAATATGAGAGAATTTAAATCCAGCAAAATAGAATGTGATAGGAATTAATATTAGTTTGATATAGCAAATTTTGTGATACATACCTAGCTTTTGATGTAGCATTGAGAAATTTATGAGTGAGTTGAGTCCATGTAGATAAGATTGTAGCAAGTCTGTGTGGACTTTGCTTTGACATAAGTCTATGTGAACTATGCTTTAAATAAGTCTGTGCAAACATTAGTATAGTAAGTCTATGCAAATGTTTTGCAGTAGATCAATAACTGTTTATCATTCTTCCTTTTATCATTTTTATTCCTCTATTTTTTGCTATTTTCTCTCAAAAATATAGTCTAATAGCAACTCTCCCTCGAATTCCTCTGACAACACTACATTAAGGGAAGAAACTCTAGTGACTTTTTTTCTTTCGGTGAGCATAGAATCTCCTTCTTCATCTCCTCCTCTGATAAAAGACATCTTTATGCCCATTTCATAGGGTTTTATGCCCTGGGTGCCTATCAACCACCCATGAAGTGATGCTTCTATGAACGGAGTCTCTCTCTATTACCCAACTCCCATTTTGGCAAATTTAGCCCACCATGCATGCTTAAAAGTATGTCCCCAAGTGCATTTTCTTACCTCTATGTGTCCCATTGTGATTTAGCTGCATTTTTCCTTCATTTTTGCATTGTATGGCATTTCTAGTTTGATAAGTCTATGTGGACTTAATTTACCTAGGGCAGCCTAGGTCTATGTGGACCTTGTTTTAACTTACTAGTTCTGGAATAGTTAGCATAAGATGTTGAGATGTTCTACATGTGGTAGATTAGAAAGTCCATACAAACTTATTAGAAGCTATCTAGAGTCCGTATGGACTTATATTTGCTTGTGTATGATGTCCGTGCAGACTAGTTGCATGTTTTTGAGTATTTATACATTATGGATAACTATGGTCCATGTAAACTTATTATGGCACATCTGCTTATTGTCCATTTAGACTTCTTTATTGAACCCTTAATTTGTATAGATGTTTGTCTTACTCATATGTTTTTACATTTTGTAGACACATCTTAAATGTAGGGGCACCCTATTTGGACCACAACAATGGTACTCAACGATGCCTATCATAGTAAAAAATAGGCTGAGAGTGACGGGATTCCAGATGTTCTTGGATCACTTGGTTGGCAGAGATTTTCATCGAGATTTATAGGCTCTTAGAGCTCTTTTAGATAGGTGGATGGACATGATTCACATATTCTATCTGTCAATTAGAGAACTAGCCATAACGCCCTTTAATTGGGCTTTCATCACTATAGTGCAATAAATGGGGCGAGCCATTACTTTTGATGCTTACTACTACTACCCTTCGCTTTGATTATCAGAAGTAAGAGAGTTATTAGGTTTTGTTCCTTAGGATTATTCTAGGAGCATCCAATGCATAGACTTGTATGAGAGGTGGATGGATGTAACTCCATCTGGTTAGTCTAAGGTTGATAAGTATCTGCACTACTTTCTTCTCTACTTACTGGGCATAACATTATTTGCTAATGCTAATGGCAATGTGAGTTAGAGCTTCCTTTCTATCTTGGAGCAAGTTGAGAATATTGGCTCTTAGAACTAGTGTTCTTCCTCTCTTGGCTGGGTTTTTTGAAGCTTAGACATGGATGTTCACACCAACAGAAGCCATTGATTTATGTAGGGCTTTGTGTTAAGTGTTCTGATAAGTAATCTATTTTTATCCTTTTTCACTTCACATAGTCTTTTATGATTTTAACCTTGTGCCTTTGCTTTTGTAGGTTTAGGTATAAGAGCTATATTTACTACCTTAACCTTATGAGTCAGACATCCCTTGTCGATACCTAGTGATGAACAAGTAAGTTCAACCATCCTAAGCACTTTGAAATACATCTTCTCTGATGCAGCATCGCTAGTATCTCAATTTTAGGACTTGATCTGATATGAATATTTCTTACACATGAAAACTCATTATTAGTAATTTAGGTGACTATAACTAAAACTTACCTTTATAGATTGACTTGGCATGATGGGGTTCCCACTTGAAGAGATGCCAAATTTTTTACATTCTACTTAAGAATTGTCTTCTTTTAGGATATTGCTAACCACTCTAGAGGCTTACTCGTGGTTTTTGGGAAAGAGAGTAATAGGCTGGCATATGGGGCATGATACACATCATGTCCCTCAGAGTCCTCCTGACTTGATGTTATTTGGGAGGTATATTGATCATCTGGAGTTTGTGTAGGGTATGATTGTAGGTATCCTAAGGAGCACATTAGTGGAGAGTGATACAGAGGTTTAACTTTCTTGGGCATCAACTCACTTATTGCCTCGAGTCCCTTATATGTCAAGACCTCATCCTCCTCAGGTAAATTGCTTGGTCTTTTGCTCATTATTTTTTTGAAAACATCTTCTAATTGTGTATTGTGTTATAACTTACTACCACCTTTGAGGCTAGGCCTTCTTTAGAAAGAAAAAGGGTGAGAACTATTTCTAGTTCTCCTAGTTCTCAATTTTCACCTCCTCCTACTCGTACTGCTAGGAGTAAAGTTTTTAGTCTACCTATTTGTTAGTCATCACTGCATAATGAAGTCATAGGCACTTTGACTAACATATTGGAGCTATCCTCTACTCACCTTTGTATTAAAAACAATTGGCCAATTCCCTTTAAGCTAGAGAATACCACACTAGTATGGTACTTTTTTTTATTCACATTGCTCATTGTATTGTTTTGATTTGATGTGACACTTTTTGTCTTAATTTGAATAGGTAAAAAGGGCTCTAATAGAGAGAACCGCTCACATAGTATAAGCCTTTAGAAGGGTAATGATTGATAAGAATTGAGTCTTTATTGTAAGTTATTTCATGCAATGGTTAATTTATGCAAATGTGTATGTATGTATGTCATGATTGATCCTTCATTCTTTTATAAAATGAGTTGTCAAAGAGAGTTACCGCTCTTCATGAGACTTAAAAGAAATTGAGAGCCTTGAAGTTTTCTAAAAAGCTAGTGCTCTCGATTGATGATGAGGATTGAGGATGAGAACAATACTGAAGAGTATAATAGATGGCATCTTTATTATTATTATTTCTTGTGAATAGGCCCAACCTTTTTTTATATATACACAAACATTAGTACACAAATCTTTTATTTTAAATACAATTTTGTATCCTTATATACAAATGTTTGATAACTAATGGCAAAACACACTACCATAATTAAATATCGTATTCTAACTATGTTTAGGGATTCATGCTATAAGTCAATGACGTCAGACCTTAAGTGACAATAATTCATCAAATGAGTGCCTTTTGTAGCAAGACTTACTTAGAAAAGCTTGATAGTTCTTGGCCCGTGCAGACATGGTACACAAAGGTCTGTATGGACATTCTCCCTAATAGGTAACAAACGCTATTATGGACCTATCTTAACTACTCTGTGTGGACCATGACATCAACTTAGGATGTTCTAAGGCCTATACGAACTTTGTCATGTGTTTGCAATTCCTTATCTTAGTAGGAAAAGGGATGGTGAGGGTTAAGGCCTGTAAATACCTCCCTTCTCTTTTGTTCATGCCATACTTCACTATGTCTCTCTCCTTTAGTTAACAATTGTCCAACATTTTGGAATCAAAAGCTTCCTAGACTTCGAACATCCTTACTCCCTTTTCTACCCTTAGGTTCTTGAGAAAAGTAAGGATCGACCATAACTTTTTAAATGCCATTGTCTAATATTAGGACCCCGTCTTCCATATGTTTATCTTCAACCATAAAGTGATTACCCTGACTGTGGAATAATTCACTGCTATTTTGAAGTATAGAGTTACTTCAGATTATCCTTTAGCTCTTCCATCTTTTGAGGAGAATTATCTTATGGATATTATCCTAGCTTTGGGTGTTTCTCCTTCTATTACTTAGAAAGTGATTCGAGGTGTAGGACTAATTTCTCTACAAATGATTTTAGATCTTGCTCACAAATTTCATCTTAACTTAATAGAGTAGGCTAAATACATGTTACTATGCATCTTTGGCAATTTATTGATAGTCACCTTCAAAGATAAGGATTATGATTTTAAGGTCCTTTAAATCTGGACTGAAATATGCTCAAATCATAATCCTTTTGGTGTTTTCTTAGCTGAAACCATTTGAGGATTAGATACTTTAAAGAGAGGGGATATTGACATATAGTTGGGAGCCTACTTCTTTTACAGGTATGCATAGAGAGCCCTTATGGGGTTTCCCTCTAGCTATTTTTTTCTTTTTAACCCTAATTTTTGCCTAATATGCCCATGTGGGTTTTCACACTAGTGGGTTTGCCTAATTTTTTATTAGTTGTTCCTTTACGAATTTTCTAACCAAATGGCTTTTTTTTAGATATGGTTACAAGAAAAAATAGGGCTACTTACACCTCCTCTAGAAAAGTTTTGGATTAAGTATACTCTGAATCATCATCATGAAAGGAAAATTGAGAAAAAAATTTAACATTTATGATCAATGTACTAAATGGTTTAGTACTACTGTTGTAATCCAATAGAGATGTCCTTAGTGAAAGATCACCCATTTTTTTTATCTTGCCATTCGGGTTGTATTCCCTTGATTGGATTGAGGTATGCTATATTTTATATCCCTTCTCAGATCTAACAACAATTTGGTCTACTGTAAAGGATCCCTTCTAAACCTTTAAGGTATCAAGGTGGACTTTTAACATGATATTTCTCGTATTTTTTTCTTGATTTATGGAAGTATCATGCCATACTGAAAGATGTGCCTAATCATGCAAGTAATAACAACATAAGTATAGTTGATGATTATAGAGATTGGATTCTAAGTACATCTAGAGACAATAAGACATTAGTACTAAAAATAAAATGTGAGGATAAAACTTTTATGTTTGAAAAGAAAATATGTATTTAGACTTTTCTTAGAGTTCAGTTACTTGTATGATTTTTCTCACTTAATGGAAGCTTGCATATCAATTATCATGACTAATGCATTCTTGCTATTAATTGCATTTGAAACTAAGCTTTTTAATCTTAGCAATTCTTATTAATGATACTATTGTTACCAATTAACCTTGAAAAGGTTTTCTCGATTGGACATTTTCACTCCAATCCCTTAACTTTTGCATGAAGTGCTTGATAGGTTTTCACTTCATCAAGGTGTCTTAACTTTTGCTTGAGCTGCCCTGTGTGGGTTTTCAACTTAGCGAACTCTTCTCTTTTTTATTTTTTTCTTTAGTAGAAGTACTTTTTTAGTTTATCCATGTTAATAGGTTTTGAGAATTCATTGCCTTCTAAGTCTAAGATTTGAAGGCTTTTATGTTTGAATATCTTCTTAACCAAATATAAGCCTTCCTAATTAGGGTTGAACTTTCCCTGGGATCTAGTAGTAAAGGCCTAGTTTTTTTTGTACCAAATCACCTTTTAATATGGGGCTGGCCTTAACTTTCTTATTATAAGCTCTAACAATTCTTTTTTAATACAATTGCATATGATAAAGAGCTTTAAGTCACCTTTCATCAATCAACACCAACTATTCATATCAATTTCTAGCTTATTCTACTTCTGGTATCTTTATTTTTAACACAACCTTGAGTAAAGGAACTTCAATTTCTATTTGCAACATTGGTTCCATTCCGTAAACTAATGAATAAGGTGTGGCTTATGTAAATGTCAACTGTTGTTCTATATCCCCATAGTGCAAAGGGTAACATGTCTACCCAATCCTTGTAGGTAACTATCATTTTTTGCAAAATTTTCTTGATATTCTTATTTGTTGCTTCTACTGGCCCATTAACTTGAGGTCAGTACGAAGAAGACTTATGATGCCCAATTTTGTATTTCTGTAAAAGCTGCCTAGTTTCACCCTAAAATTGTACTCCATTATCTATGATGACTTATTGTGGCAATCCATACATGTAGATGATGTTTCTTTCAATAAATTTCACTATCTACTTTGCCCCCAATTTGTTGAAAGATTTAGCTTTAACCCATTTGAAAAAGTAATCAATTGCTACCACTAATTATCTATGCCCTCTGGCAGTTGATGGCCTTATTTCTCTAATAATGTCTATTCTCTATATTGAAAATGGCCAGGGAGATGATAGACTAGTCAAGTCATTAGGGGGTAGGTGACTTAGGTTCCCATAGATCTAGCACTTGTGGCATTTTCTGACAAAGTTACGGCAATCTATTTCTATGGTAAACTAGTAGAATCCCAATCGTATGATCTTCTTGCCCAAGTTTTTTCATTCATATGAGGACCACAGACACCTTCAAACACCTCTGTGAGTATTTTTTAAGCTTTCAATTCATCCACATATTTGAGCTAAATGCCATCCAGTACAACATTCCTTGATAAGAAATGAATTGTGTTGATAATTTTTATAGGACCCTTTTATCTTTCTTAGTTTCATGGTCTGGGTACTATCTGGTTTCTAGGTATACTTGGATGTCATGGTACTAAGACAAGTCGACATTAGTTTGTTCGATTGTAGTGCTAACTATACCTATATAGGTAGGGCATCTTTATTTACTAAAGTACATGGGTTTAGGCAAATCCTATTTAGTGAGGTTCAAAATTGACATTAAAGTGGCTAAGGCATCTATGTCTTGGTTTTGTTCTCTAGGGATGTGATGGAAAGTGCATTAATCGAATCTTTTGGATAAATCTATGAGTATTCTAACATACTTGCTTAAATTCTCATTCTTGATTTCCCAATTACCTTTCACTTGCTGTATGACTAGCATGGAATCACCATATACATCAATTACTTTTACCCCCAATTGATATAAAGTTTCAAGGCCATAGACGCATTCTTTATATTCTACTACATTGTTAGTTACATGGAATTCCAACTTTCTGGCTGGGAATATCTAAACTCAAATTCTTCTTGTTTTCCTTTGATTGGATGTTGTGCTAAGAATTCAGCTACAGCTCAACCCTTGATAATCTTTTTAGTGACTTAAGAAATGTTAAACTCTTACAAAATAGGATCTAACGACTCATTTTACCTATTAAAGAAGGTGCAGTTTGCAAGTACCTAAGGGGATCGTGTTTTGCAACTGCCTCTACTTTGTATGATTGAAAGTAGTAGCATAGCTTTTTAGAGACATAAATTACTCCCAACCATATCTTTACAACTTCTGCATACTTCTATTTGTATGGGGGCAATTTCTTGCTTAGGTAATAGACTATATTTTCTACCCCGTGCAATGAGAGCTCCTATAGAAAATTCTTCAACTGCCATATACACGATTAAGGATTTTCTATGTTTTGGTGGTTTTAGGATAGGAGGTTTAGTTAAGTACTGCTTGATGGCTTGGAAAGCTTTTTCACAATCATTGTTTCATTGTTTTGGTTGTCTTTTACGTAATAAGTTGAATATAGGCTCACAAACCGAAGTAAGTTTGGCTATGAACCGGTTGATATATTGCAGTTTACTTAGGAATCCTCTAACTTTCTTTTTTTGATTGAGGTGTAGGCATTTCTAAGATCGCTTTTACCTTATCCAAATTTACCTTAATCTCATTTTTGTTGACCATGAATCCCAATAATTTTCTTGACGTGACTCTAAAAATGCACTTCTTAGGATTGAACATCATGTTAAATTGGTCTAATCTTTGGAAGAACTTTTCCAATGCTTCGAATTGTCTTTCCCTTTTAGTAGACTTTACTATCATATCATCCATATAGACCTCAACTTCTTTATGGATCATGTCATGGAAAAGCTTGGTAGCAATCTATTGGTAGGTTGCTTTTACATTTTTTAGTCCAAAAGGCATCACCTTATAATAGAATGCCCCCCATTTTGTTATAAAGGCTATTTTGCATTTGTCAATCACCTTCATTAAAATCTAGTTATATCCCAAAAAGCCATTAATAAATGAGTACATGGCCACCATAGCTGCACTATTAACTAGTATATCAATATCAAGCAAGGGAAAGTTATCCTTAAGGTATGTTTTGTTCAAGTCTTAATAATCAACACACATTCTAACCCTTCTATCCTTCTTAGGTACTAGAACTATGTTGGATAGCTAAGTAGGGGAGACAATATCTTTAATGAACTTAGCCTCGAGCAGCTTGACAACTTATTCCATTACCTTTTTTGCCCACTCGGGTTTCATCCTTCTGAGCTTTTGTTGGACTGGAATGGTGTGGTCATATGTTAGAATGGCATGTTTAGTAACTTTATGATTAATACCTAGCATATCCTCATAACTACAAGCAAAGATTCTTTCATATTTTCTTAGTAATCTCTTGAATTTTTTTTCTTTCATCGATAGTAGTATCATAGGCAATTAATATATTTTTAGGTTGTTCATTTATGCCAAGATTAAATGGATTAGTTTTAATATAGTTAATATAAAAAATGCTCATGTAATGATCGCCTGGATGTAAGCTACCATTAGGAAAAACATCACACAACTAAACAAACTCTTTGTTTATTTTATTGGAAAGGAAATTATTTCCCTCAAAGAGGTCACAAAGATATATTTCATCTTTAAGTAAATCTGAATCTAAATTAGACACATTCTCATAAGAGTTAGAGTAGATTTCTTCAATATTTATTGCTTCTACCCTCTGGATCCAAGTAAAGTGGCCTAATTCCCAATCAATGACATCTATAGAGATCTTAAAGCCCAACTAGTAGTGCCTATCAACTATTATAGGTTCTAGAGTCCCATCGTACTTTATAATCTTTTGCTTGACAAAATAATCCCCTAGAGGATTCCCTTTCTTCAGGCTTCCCCCCTTCATTTAGATTATATTCCAATCCTCTTGTGTCCTTCTAAGTGTGGAGCTATAGTGCCTCAGTTATACCTTACAAATTCTTCCCTAAACTAGCACCAGGGAAGAAGTCCATCTTTTGCATCATCTTGGACACTGCAGGGTCTATGTAGTCTTTATAAATCCTGGCAATGTGAAATCTAGTGAAAGGCTAATTGGCGATAGCCA
>CANXYI011337817.1:0-14841 GCA_948208565.1 Hura crepitans | reverse complement strand
CCGTCTGTCCTCTGCTGATGGAGGACAAGGCTACTTACATTGCGTCGAACACTTTGATTGGTTAATCTTATCCCTGTCTTGCTGCTCTCCAATTTCCCATCGAGCTGTTGGTGCTTATGCAATGCGAGCAACATATTTAACACTCTCAAGTCCTCAATGCTACTGGAAATAGACGGGGGTCCAGTACAATCCCAGCATTAAAAAAAAAAAAAAAAAATTTTTTTATAAATTGATTGTTTTATCTTGATTTTATTCATTTCCCATGGCTACACTCTGCAGACAGGCAATTTATTCATAGTAATTCAGAGTATTAATTGCTCAAATCATATACAAAATCAGAATAAACATTGAATTCAATCACAAATACAAAAATCTTACTCCTGGAACACTGCTAACACTATAATTTCCTAGTTGCCATATAACAGTAGCAAGCCTTTTTTTTTCCCCTTCTCAGCTGCTGCAAATGATGACTATTGTCGTCATAATCGGCCAAGTGTTCTCTCCATCATCAGATACCAATAAGTTCAACAATATCAAAATTCGAGATCTGAAACGAGAGCAACGGAGACATTATAAGACAGATGTTTGTTAACTTGGCATTAGGAAAGACATACAAGTGTTCAGTGTAAACCTGTGAAAAGCAGTTATAGTCTTGTGAAGGGTTGTCGGTATTCGTTTGGGATGTGTTTTAAGAAGTTAGGACCATTCCCAATCTTCACTTTCTGTATAGAGGCAAGCCTATGCAGCCCTTCAGGAAATGATTTCAAACTCGAGCAATCTGAAATTTCAAGCTCCCTAAGTGATGAGAAGTTTTCTGTCCACTGCGGCAAAGACTCTAGATTATAACAGTTTAAGATCCTGAGTTCCTGCAGAGCAGTAGCACCCTGAAGACCTTCCGGCAGAGAAAAAAGTTGAGGAAGATAATCAATAATCAACCGACACAGGCTCCCAAAGCCTTGCCACTTGATGCCCTCGTCATTAAACAGATCAAGCATGCTGCATTCATTTATTTCCAGAGTTGTAAGTTGCATCACACAGTTGATTCCTGGAGAAAGAAACTTTAACCTAGGACATCTTTTAAGCCGCAACGTTTTCAGAGAAGTGAGTTTCTGCAATCCTTCTTCTGGCAAACACTCAAAATCTCCAACTTTATCGATAAATAGCGACTCTATTGTCGAAAAAGGAGAGAGAGGTGAGGGATATGTAAAGAGGGCTGATGCTGCTATCACTCTGACATCAGAATCAATAAGATGAAGTGATTCCAGATGTGAAAAGAATGGCATTGAAACAAGTTTAGAACACCTTTGAATTGTTAACTGAGGAATGAACTGACGTATGTATAGCTCCTGGCCTGAAGTCAGCGGTGCTACTGTCCCATTATTCCTTCTAATTGATTCCTGCATCTGCCATCCCTTGAAGTTGGGCAAGTTATAAAGCCAGAGCTCCTGCAGAGATGGGAAGAATTCTGTTGCTGGCGCTGATGAGGAAGAGATCTCATTATTGCCATATTCTATGTATTCCAAAGCAGCCAGTTTGTGAAGATGCAGGAACCTGAGAGATGGGAGGTGCTCTAATGGCGGGAGATATCGGCATTTGGGACAATCCCGTATAGTAATCCTAACGATAGCTCTTAGAGAGGAAAGCCAACTTGAAAATTTTAGACCACAATATCCTTCCACCCACAAGTGTTTTAGATTTGGATGGGGTTGGAGGATCTCCAACAATGACTCGTTGCTTTTACTAACATCATCTTCTGTAGGAATCCACTGCAATCCCAGGAACTGAAGGTGCATCTTTTCCTTCAAGTTCACTTCCTCTGATTCTGAAACAGCATGAGCCAAGCACTCAAGGTTCTTAAGCCATATCCCACCTCTAAGGAGATTTAAGCCATTAAGCTCATTAAGCTTTGCAGCATTTGATAGAGCCCCTCCATCACGTGGCACAATGAATCTTGTCAATGTTCTAAGAGAAGTCAATTCTCCCAGTCCGCGTGGCATGTATGATAATCTCGAACATTTAATGATCGCAAGATGTCTGAGATTGACCAATTTGCTGAAGTCCCTGGGCAGCTCTACTAGTCTTTCACAGCGTGAGAGTAGCAGCGTCTGCAAGTTAAACAAATTGCAAATGGAATCTGGAAGCCTTTCTATGATCTTGTTATTAGAGATATCAAGATACCTCAAGTGCTTCAACTTACCGATCGAGCATGGCAACTTTTCAATGCCCAAACAATGCATGTCCAGCACACGCAATCGTTTAAGATTTGAAATAAGAGTGGCATGACTGGATTCATTGATCCAGCGATCATTGACGGGTAAGAGGAAGGTCCTCAGACCTTTCACCTGCCGTAATGGTCTTGGAACTTCCCATGAATAGTGTAGAGACCGTTCAAATGACAAGTGACGAACCCTTTTAGACACATTTTCAGCATCAATTCCTGAAACTGCGCAATCACTCCCTGCAACAGTCTCTGCAAGATCATGAATAAGGTCATGCATTTTGCAAGTTATTATGTTATCACAGTCATCCTTTTCAACCTCTTGGAAAAATGACCTCAACAACAAATCACTGAAATACTGATCACCAGTTTCCTCTAAATTCTGATTGCCACTTGACGATGCAATATAACCTTGTGCGATCCACAGCTGAATTAACTGATCTTTAAAGATGCTGTACCCTTTTGGGAAAACTGAACAATAGGCAAAACATTGCCGCAGATTAATAGGCAAGTGATCATAGCTCAATTTCAATACTGGTAAAATATCGTTAGAGTCTTGAGACAGCTTCCAAATTTCACTGTTTTCTACAGCCAGCCAATCACTTCCTGTCCTTTTAAATTGCATTAAACTACCTAAAGTTTTTATAGCTAAAGGCACTCCTTTGCACCTTTTAACCATTCTTTTACCAATTGCTTCCAGGTTTACATCAACTTCCTCCTGTCTTCCATGAAATGCAACTTGCTTAAACAAAATCCAGGACTCTCCTTCTGTTAGACCTTTCAGCAAGTATGAGGACTCCCCGCCCATAACAGATGCTACTTTTCTACTTCGAGTGGTCACAAGAATCTTACTTCCCTTAGCCCCACCAACCAACAAATTCTTCAAACGAATCCACCTCTCAAAATTCTCATTCCACATATCATCCAACACGAGAAGATATATCTTATCATCCAACTTTTCTCGAAGCCGAATTTGCAATAGCTCCATATCCAAGTTACCCAATTCACCATTTGTCAATGAAGATAAGATTTTCCGGGCAACCATTTCCACGTCAAAATCTTCAGTGACGCATATCCATATTCTCTTTTCGAAAGTTTTAACCACTCTCGCATCATTATATACGAATTGGGCGAGAGTGGTTTTGCCTAAGCCCCCAATACCAACAATTGGAATGATGGAACAATTTTCTTGATTGCTATCGGACATTAGCAGATCAATAATTTCCTTCTTGTTCTTACCTCTACCAATGACTTCTGATGTCAATACAAAAGAGTGAGTTTGCTCCCTCTCTCTATTGCCAACTTGCAAGTCTATGACTCTCTCTGCGAAATTGAATTTAGCCATATCTTCTGCAATCCTATCCAATCTCTCTCTAATAACCTTAATTTTGTGAGCCATCTTATATCTAAAAGCCAATAAAGTTGGGGAAAAGAAAAATTCACGAACCTTCTCTACTCCCGATCCTTGGCTCCCCAACTGTAGCTGTGAAGCTCTTGTTGCAGTTGCATCCAACAAGTCATCAGCGTCAAAGACAGCATCTTTCAGCTTCCTTATCCAATCTCGGACCAAATGACTGTTTTGCTGTCTCTCTTCAGCATCAAGAAGAGCAGCTCTAATGGTAGAGAGAGTGTTCTCGAGCATCTGCAATTCCTTTTCCACACCAAACAGAGACCCAATTTCCTGAAAGAGAGAAGAACTCAGTTGGGTCACCATTTCAGTAGCTATACCAAATGGAATTGCTTCTGCCATTCTGTGTTTGAATCTGGATGATCCAAACTGCTGTGAAAGGCCACCTGATTGGAAGCAAACAACAACAAAAAAAAAAAGAAGGTTTCTTGGAGCTTTCAAACGAAAGTAAGAAACTTATTGACTTTGGAGAAAGGGTCCGGTACTTTCGAGAGGGTCATATGAGCGCGTGATGGACCCAGCAAAGGAAACAACTTCGGGCGGTCTAATTAAAAACTTCTGGCTATTTATATGTTGAAGAATTGAAAAACTTCTGCCAAAAAAATATTGAACTTCCTCAATCGTGGGATAACCACTGCAATATTTCTTCAAATTCAAAAATTATACTTAAAAAAATGTGAAGAAAATAATGAAATTTCTTTTAATTTACTCTTTTTTTATTTGATTGGAAGTAAATTATATGAAAAATCAGATTTACTTTAATGAAGAAAAATTAAAGAATTTATTTTATTTACTCTCATTTTTCTCCATTTTGAAGAAAAATAAAAATGAAAATATAGAATAAATTATTTACTCTCTTTTCTCCCCTTCTACTCTAATATACTTCCCTAATTTATAATTTGATTCTTCCTTTTCTTTTTTCAAAATCAAACACTAATTAGTTTTTCAGCTTTCATTTTGCTTTACAAACAAGATCAAATATGTTCGAACTTTATAGACCAAAGCTTCCATGCAGAAGGTGCTAATGATTCCTTAATCCTGTTCGAGTCATTGTTCGTGAATGTATGGTGTTTTATTGTAATGCTCATGATAATGCTTGTTTTAAATTTATTATATTATAGCGTTATAATTCATTATTACCTAATAATGGAAATCAATTTCTTATTTAATATACAATTTAAATGATTGTATGCCATCATTTCATTGTTATATTTAATTGATGGTATTATTTGTTATATTTCTTTAAAATATGATAAAAATCAAATAGGATAAAATGTAATTTTACATTATTAGGTAATAAGTGATAGTAAAATGACAAAAAAAATTAAGGTAACTTTGCAAATACACCGAAATGGTTATTACATAAAAATGTGATTTTCATCGCTGTGTAATAATGAATTATAACAATATGATATGACAGATTAATAATAATCAAACTAAATATTATTATACGTATTATGATGCCAATCCAAACAACGTAAATGAGTTCGGATCATTATTTTTTTTTTCTCATTATACATTACTCATTGTTCAGCAATCCAAAATTACACTTCACTTTCTTTAGCTTTTATCATATTTTGAGCAAATATAACAAATTATAATAAATTTATTTATTAAAGATAATGAATAATACAGCCTGCCTTACGATAGAACACGATGCAAAATAATACATAATAAAATAATGAAAGTAGCAATCCAAACAGAGTGAAAAGTCTATTGTTGAATGACTAAAATTGAACAATTCTGTGAAGCCAGAAGATCACCAACCCAGATCTGGAAATTCCTCTCCTCACTCAAACCAGTTGGGGTTGGTGATACTCCTCCTCTCTCACCCCTTCCTTACTACGATCAATGATGCAACTCCCTTATTTCTGTTAGGATGTCGACTCGTTCCTGCCCATTGCTGACAAACTCACTTCTTCACTGCCTTGTTGGATGGACTGTGGTCTGCTTCAATGCTGCTAACCTGAAGCGAATGACAGTCATGAGAATATGAGGATGATTAGCAATTCTCTTGCGCCATGCCAGCGTTTTGCAGTCATCAGGACCCTAGAGAAACAATGTCATTACATTCTGGTCATGTTCATAATTTGGCAATTCAAAACCAGTCTGCCTTTTATCCACAGACGTCCCAACAGTGCACGAGGCATGGCTAGTGTCCCGATTTTTTCACATGCTAAATTCCCAAAGAGTTTAGGATGCAGCCAAGAAACCTGAAGCAGTCTTCCCATACTTTCCGTTGGGGAGATGCCCACTCAAAGTAATGGCAACGGGAACCTCTAGCGGCAGTCCAGTTGCCACAGCCAAAGAAGAAGCTCCCTTGATTTGGTCCAGGCTGCCGAACCATGTCTTTGCTGCTCTTAACTCCACAGTAACAGAAAGGTTGATACTGAAAAACAGGGCTACAGAGTTCCTTCAGTTTGTAGGGTTGGCATGGTGAGAAGGACAGTTCATCAGGGGACTGCTTCCATGAAAATGAACAATCATTTGTCTGCCACATTAATGAGTTCGTGATGGAGAACTTGATTCCCCTGTGCATGAGAAGGGCAAGTAGTCGAGCAGTGTTTTGGGCATCATCGAGTACACAGTGAACATGACCTTGCCATGGCAAGCTTGCCATCTCTACAGCCTCCTTCAGTCTGCATCTTACACCACCAAATACCTCATAGAAAGGAATTTTCAAGTTGATACACCTGAAAATTGTAAATCAACAAGGGAAACTGGGTTATATTAATAGCCAAATATGCTAAAGTTCCTAGTCTTCTTTCAGAAAGGCAACTTCATTAAGTTCATGATGTAACAATTTATCACCGTAGTCAACAACTAAAAAAGATGGTTTTCAAAACAAAGCATATGCACTTATTACACAAAAGTTCACATAAATTTCTCATTTGAAAAACTCACCGGTTAAAATAAGGGGGCTTTCTAATTTTCTTGAAACGACACTCAGATTCCAACATAACCTGATGATCGCAGTTCGACCATGTTACCACAGCAAAGTTAGTGTTTTTTATCCCCTTTTTGTCGAGCCATTTGTCATGCCTGAGAAGTGCTTCACTAAGAGTAACACCTCTGTCCACCTGGAACCACAAAGAATCCGGGAAACAAGTTAAACATCACAGAATATAAATCATATCTCTACTTCTGATAGTAGGAAATCTGGAATTAATATATATATATATATATATATATATATATATCCCTGGAACATGTGGCTCGAACAAACTAGTGAAAATCAATACCCGCAAACTAATAATTCTAAATTGCCAATGGAAATTTTAAACATGATGTACACTTAAGTCTAAATTCTATGAGATAAAGGGTGTCCAAACTAACCTGGATTTGCTGGATACCAGTCAGATCCTTGCAGAAATCAGTAAGGAGTTGATTGCAAGTTGGCCGCACATATGTCTGAAAACGTGCTTCAAGTTGGCCAGTTACACTGCTGACAAAGACTGATGGAAACTCAATTATCTCCTGTGGGTGGATATTTTTCTCCCTATCACAAGTAGCCCCAAAGTCTATGACTACAAAATACTGAAAATCTTGAAGCTGGAAGTCATATGGGTATCCTTGGGAATACACATTGAATGGGGCATACTGAAATCGAGAATCCACTGGTAAAGGATAAACTTGGCTCTCAAAGCAATTCATTTGGCACTGATGCACCTTTTGGGAGTTGGGATTAAAGGTCAGCCATGAGCCAAAATCATGATGATAGGTGGGATTATTGTGTTCACCAGGAAGTTCAAGAAATTTGCTGCTCACTGAATGAGCAGGTTCCACAACATCACCATCTGGGTGAACATTGACTTCTTTAAACTCCGAAAAATGATCAATTGAATTCCCATAATGGAATCCCTTGGTCTGGAGGCATCTTAAGGATGCCTTACAGCTCCTGTCATGAGTTTCTGCAGTAGGAAATGAAGCAAAAAAAAAAAATATCTGAGAAGCAATGGATACACGAATTATATAATAAATAACCACAACTAGGTGTACAGCAGAACCGAAATGCAATATGCAAGAAATGCCTAGTACAAACAGATTTCCATCTGAAGAGGAAAAGAATTGCAGAGGGGATGCATTGATGGGAGATACAGTTTGAGAGCAGAGAAATAGACAACCATATGTAAGTAGAATATACTAATTTAAACCTTTGGTTGTTAATGCCAAGAGACCCAGCATAATAAGGTAAGTTGGGAGGACAGCTGCTACTGTATCAATCTAGATCTCATTAGCTGAAAATCAAACAGAATTCCTGATTTATTTTGAATCTCTCAAAGAAATGCATGCGCAAATCAGTTTTTCCAGAACTCAAACATTTGCTATCCCTCTATTACTCATGGTCAATTCTTAAATAACAAAGACCAAAAGGCATATAATTCAAACTGAAATAAGAAAAAGCAAATTCAGATGCCTTAATTTCGGATAAAGTACGAAACTGTTAAGGAAAATTGGGATCACAAAGAGCTTCAAGAACAAGACATTCCATAGATTCTACAATACTTTACGTCAGCTTGTATTTAGTCCCTTGTTTTCCACAGTATCTCCATGGTTAATCTTTGTCAATGCTAAAAAAGAGATATTTGATATGAAATACTACTGCGCATATTGAGCTTAACTTTCATCATTCTTAGGCAAGAAGCAGATTATACTATAATATTGAAAATAAAAGATATCACCTTTCTGACCCAAATAGAGTAGCCATCCCAAACGAGTAAAAATTAATGCCTTTACACCATCACTAAGTAGACATGAGAGAGAATTGAAGAAATTCATCAAGCTCAATCAAGCCCCAAGCAAAGATCACAATACCTCAATATAACAGCTTATGACAATAATTGCTTTTGAAAAATGTGAAAGAATTTTTGAAGCCATTGAGCTAACCTATATCATTGCTAAGACAAAAACCTCATAGCTAAGGATGAAGAATCTACTAACCTGATATTATATCCAATACATCATGACTGGTAACCAATAACGAGTCCTTCACTTGTACATAGTTCTATTCTCAATTTGGCCAATACCCACTGAACGGCAAACTGAGTCTCAAGAAGAACCAAAGTCATACTTATCTGGCAAGAAAATTAATTTAAAAGCACTAAAAAAGTCAATGAAGTCCTCCAATCTACATTCACCAAATCCGCCGTAGCTCAAGACAAGACTAGAATACAGAAGGATCCCAAAGTGACCAGCACGGCAAAAAGGAGGGAGAAGAACTTTCAAGACTACAAAATAAAGTTCAAATTTTGGTAATTTAATTAGACATTAAAACAGAAACCCAGTTGAGGAAAAGCACAGAATTGCATTATCACAACATCAGTAAATCGAAATACTGATAGATACGATGGCAGTTGGAAACATAAAATCGAGCCAAACACTCAAATATGTCATGAATTGTGACTTGAATTATCAAAGTTAATACGGTACCAGTTAAATTAAGAGAAAAAAGATAGGAACCTTTATTTTCAAGGGCCATCATGATCTTGCGTTAAATAAAGATCCACCGGCCAGTACATCAGATCTTCCTCTGTTCTGCCCACCTGAAACCAACAAAACCATACAAAATCACTTACACGAAGAAACAAAGAAAGTAAATTTTATAGAGAGAGAAAGAGAGTACAGGAAGAGAAAGCGAGCCGAAGAGAGGCCGACCTGGTGTGATTTGGGAAAAAGACAGATCCTGTCCGGTCAGGTTTTGATAAAATTTGCTTTTAACAAACTTGGTAAGATACCCAATCCGAGTTGGTTTAGTAGAAGTCCTAAACCTTGACAACTGTAACATTTAACCCACTCCTTGCTGGTTTAGGACGCCGAGAAAACAATATAATGATACGCCATTTCTTTTCTCCTGGGTTGCAACATTACAATCACTTTCCTCGATTATGGCTTTTCCTAGCAAAAGATTTAAGAAAACATTGATCATTAATGATCTACCAGAGGATTTACTGCGAGAAATCCTTTACAAAGTTCCCTTGAAACAAATCCACATGAGCAAAGCAGTTTGCAAGCATTGGTTATCAGTAATATCTGATTTTTCTTTTCCCCGCCAATATATGCTTAGGACTCCATATAAATTTGATGTTATTATTACCTTAAATCACTCAATTCAAGTAAGGGAATCGTGGTCTGTAACCTCTAAAAGCAGAAGATTTTCTTTGGACTTTTTAGATGATCCCCCAAGACTCCGAGGTTACCTGTGTTCGAGTAATGGGTTGGTGCTGTGCTGCCGAGATTATCTCTGCAAGTATATTTACCATGTCTGCAATCCATTGACAAAGCAATCGGTTACACTTCCTCTGCCACCCACATGTGCGGGCTTTGTTTTAGCAGGCTTGGTTTGTTATTTAGGATACGAGACCAATAGTTGCAATCAGTTCAAGGTAGTAAGAATTCGTGCAACCAGAAGTCGTGCGTCCGGAATAGACTCGAATTCGCTTGATTTTGAGATACTTGATTCTAAGACTAGCCAATGGAAGGTATCGACAATCACGTTCGCACATCGGATTATTTTCTCTAGCATTGTAAACGCCACTGAATTTAAGGGAATTTTGCACTGGGAAAGTGAAGAGAGCCATGTCATTTTGGCATTCGATCCGAAGGTCGAACAATATCGTCTGATTCCACTGCCCATCATATTAATCGGCGATGAAAAAGAAGGGGAAAGATCATGCTTGGGAGTGGGCGAAGACCATCTGTATTACTTGAAAGTTGAGTTTTGCGCGGCGTTTCATTACTATTTCGTTTGCAAACTGGACAAGTATGAATCAGGGGATTGGTGCTTGCACCATCGATTTACTTGTCAACGTCCTCGGAGCCTAGA
Source organism: Hura crepitans (assembly GCA_948208565.1). Lineage (NCBI taxonomy): Eukaryota > Viridiplantae > Streptophyta > Magnoliopsida > Malpighiales > Euphorbiaceae > Hura > Hura crepitans. The sequence goes on along the minus strand of CANXYI011337817.1, from coordinate 4,392 downwards.
CTACTGGCATGGGTTTGCCGTAGATCCTACAAACAGCAATATCATCTACCTTTGTTTTCGTCAGAACTGTGGCGTTTATGGCGTCGTCCAACACCATTCTCAGAGTTCACGCTTCGAGCATCTCTTTGTTCTTCCACATTTTGAAAACTCGTCTATGCGGAAGATGGCCATCACATATGTTCCACCAAGGTGGCCTACTTCAATTCCAAAGATATCACAACCGTACACAGGTAGCTGTGAAATTGCTGTGCATCGTCATCGGTGCCTGTAGTTTTTTGTGGCTTTACTGCTCTTCTATCTTGTATTCAACGAGTATAAATGAAGTGATTTATCTTATGGATCCTATCTGCTTTCAACAATTTTTTTCATTAAATTAAATAAATAATTTAAAAAAAATGAAATCAAATAAATTAATATTGAATAAATTGAACAGAATATCTTTCTATCTCCATTAGATTTTTTTTAACACAAACTTCACTTATATTAACGATGAAAATCATCATACAAATCTTCCTAACTTCGGGAGATTCCTGTACAGATCAGCTAAAGTTTGCTTGATCTTTTCTATACATTTTTCCCACAAACAGCTAGTTTATTTGCCTTCCTACTAATGTGCTTCAAAATACATGAAGTGAAGTTTGTAACTAAAATATCTAAGTCTACTACTATTGCTTCCATTTCCCAAAGTTTTGATGACTTCTTTTGGATAGCATTAATGAGGTTTTTAGAATCTGACTCCGTACAGAAAGAGCTTATGTGGTAACTTCTTGCTAGTGTCATTGCCTCTTTGACAACCAAAGCTTCTCCCACCAGTTCAGTTTGCACTTAGCTACTTCCAGCTTTTATTGATGTCAACTCTCCTCTTGTATTTATGATCACCACAACCCAATATGCCTTTTCCTACAAGGGATCAAAAGCAATATCACAATTTAATTTCATATAGCCTATATCTAGAGGGATCTATCTCTTATGGCTATTCCTCTATTCCTATTTTGGTTCTATATCATTCTGCTACCCATCCGAGAGGCTTGATATTGTCTGAAGTTTCTGTGTGCTATGCTAGCAATACTTCCTGGGTCGGGCTTGCCTCCTCTAAAAATTATTTTGCCCATATGCTTCCAAATTTGCCAACAAACGAAACTTATATGACCTATAATGTTATCATCTTTATACATATACTTATCGTTCATCATCAACCACTACTCATTGAAACTACGTTGTACAATATTATTTGTTCTCATGCATAAAGCTAATGCAAACCATATCTTATTTGCTAATTCACATTTTAACTAACAGTGCAAGGTAGTCTCTTCCGCTTCACCACAAATTTGACAATCCCCTTCATCTACAATACCTCTTTTCCTTAGATTTTGTCAGGCTATCCTTACACTCTCTCTATAGAAAATGATTAATTTTTAGTAGTGTTCTTATTCCCTAAATTGCATTTCTCTATTTTAGGCCAATGTTAGCTCCTTGATTTTGATTTCCTTCCTTTCTATAAGCATCCTAACAACTTTTAACCGAGAACACACCTATTCTATCATAGTGCCAAATCAGCTTATCCTCTCTGCCTATTCTATTTATAGGAATTCTCTTTATTGCTACCCTTTCTTCTTGATTAAAATCAAGGCTATTAGCTTGTGATTCCATTCTCTGTTCGCTACATTCATTAGGTCTTTAACTAACTTACAACTGTAGCTATATATTGGATTTTTGCTAACTTTAAACCCTTTCAAACTTGGTACCCACGCATCTTCCCATATCCTCACATTCCATCTTAGGCCTTCTTGTATTGTCATTTTCCCTTCCCTTAGGCTCTTCCAACCCTAAAAAGAATTATTTTTACTATTTGCTTTCAGAATTGATGTGCAGGGATGGTATTTTGCCCTCATAACTTAGGCTATTAACACTTATAGGTCTCTATACAATTTCCAAACCTATTTTGCCAATAATGATTTATTGAATAGACCCCCATTCTCCTAAACCCACAGCCTCTTAGCGCTTTTGTCCTTGTCATTAACCCCTATTTAATATAATGAATTCCTCTGTCTCTTCCAGAGTTAGTCCATCAGAAGTTGGCTAGAGTGGAACTTAATTTCCTACGCAAACCTACAGGAACCTTGAAACTAGACATAATATAGGTGGGAATGGCTTGTAACACTACTTTAATCATCACCTCCTTTCTTGCTTGGGATAGAAACTTCCTTTTCCCACCCTTAGGCTTTTCCCCTAACCTTATCTATAATAAAGCTAGTTGTGTCCAGTTTTAATCTTCCCCACATTTGTGGAGCCCTAAGTATTTCCCCTTTCCTTCCATTTCACCCATTCCCATAATCTTCTTAACTTCATTTTTCACCTTTATAGGAGTTCCTTTGGTAGACACTATGCTAGGTTTATTTGCATTTACCTTTTGACTCGAAAATCCAGCAGATTCCTCTAACAAGCTTTTTAACTCTTTCACTTCCTCCTCTCTACATTCACCGAAAAGGATTACATCATCTGTGAACAACAGATTGGTGATTGCAGGGGTTTTATTGTTGATCTTTATTCCTTTTATATCTCCTAGGGCTTTGCCTTATTTAGGCGCAAGGCTAGAACGTTTAAAACCATTAAGTATAAGTATGGTGATATAGGGACCTTTTGTCTAAGACCCCTCTCCAATTTGAACCAACCCATTTCCTTACCATTTATTGTCTTAATACACTCCATAACTCTACTTACCCACCAGTCAAAAAAGCCCATTCTCCCTATGATGTTATCTAAGGCTTGCCAATTCACCCTATCATATGCCTTCTTCATATCTAACTTAATAGCCATACACTTCATATCTTTCTTGCCTATACCAAAAGAATGATAAAGCTCATGTGCCAGCAAGATTTTATCCTAAATAACTCTACTTAGTATAAAGGTTGATTAGGTTTAGGATATGATCTTTGACATTAATGGTTTGAGTCTAGTTGCAAAGATTTTTATATGATCTTGTAAGAGAAATTATAAAGTCTAATAGGTTTATATTTCATTATAGATTCAGGCAAAGAAGTCTTAAGAATCAAAACTATATTTGTTTTATTGATTCTAGGATCCATATTCTCTAATCTAAAGAAATCTTTGACTTCATTCACAACGTCCTTCTTAATGATATCCCAATAAGAATGATAAAAAATACCTAAGAATCCATCTGGTCCTGGGGCTTTGAAAGCTTCGAGCAAAAAGACTACTCTCTTAATCTCCTCTTCAGAGATTAGAGTGCTTAAACCTCCATTAATTTCTGGTGTAATGACTTGTTGCATGACCTCCATCAGTCTTGAACTTGCTTGAATTGGTTCCTCTGCATATAGATTTTTAAAGAAGTCCTATATAAGGCTTCTAATTTCTGTCTTTCCTTCCGTTTAACCTCTCTGCTCAATCATCAATCTCTGTATTTGGTTGTTTTTCCTCCTATTAATGGTGCATATGTGGAAGAACTTCGTGTTTTTGTCCCCAGCTTTCAGCCATTCAACCCTTGATCTTTGTTTCCAGTATATCTCTTCTCTTTCCCCACATACATTCAGTTCTACTTGAATTCGATCAATTTCTTCCTTTTTGTTTTGTCATCCGATATGCCTCAATCGATTCGTTTAATTTCCCCTTAAGCTTTTGAATCTCTCATTTGCCATTGTGGACATCTCTTCTTAACCACCATTTAAGATTTTTTTTGCACTTTTCCAATTTCTAATTAAGCCTTAATGGCCTTGTCTACCACACTTTTGACTTAACTTTTCCCATTTTTTTTATTATTTAAGTATACCCCTCAATTCTAATCCATTTGGCTTCGAACTTAAAGCTTCTCTTCCTTACAGGCATCTGATTATGGCTCTGCACTATAAGAGGCATGTGATCAGAGCCTATAGGAGTCACATGTACTGCCAAAGCATGAGGAAATTTCATTTTCTAGTCCCTATTTGCCATAGCCTTATCTAGCTATTTTGTGATATACTCATTGCCTTATCTTTTGTTTATCCATGTGAACCTGTTCCTAATGTACTTTATGTCATTAGCCCTCCATAATCTATTTACTCCTTACATTCTTCTGCAATCCTTTGATCAAATCTCTTTCTTCCCACCTTATCGATTATGGCTAACACTATGTTGTAATCTTCTACACATAGCCATTATTTCCCATTCCTTAGCCTTAGGTTTTTAAGAGCTAGCCATACCTTTTTCCCATGTTCCTTCCTGGGTTCCCCATATACGATAGTCAGATACCAATTCTCAGATTTTTTACCTCAAAGTGCATAAAATTTCTGCATTTTTTTACACATTTCATATTAATTTCTTGCTTTCACCCCACCATGATACCTCCCGCTTGGCCTTCTGAGTCTTCCTTTTCCATATTGTCAAAACCAAACCTTC
>CANXYI011337717.1:0-12555 GCA_948208565.1 Hura crepitans | reverse complement strand
TTTCCAAAGTAAAAAAGAAAAATTAAATAAGTATCATTAAGAGGGGATGTTACGGAGTTAAGAAATAATTAAATATGAGAAATATGGGTTTACGAAGTTTGAATAAGATATTAAGATGGATAATTATTTTAAATAAACCCATTAAGAGGTCAATATGGACATGATTAGAAAATTATAAAAAGAAAAGGGGTTAGCATGCTATTTTTTGAAGGGAATTAATTATAGATTTATTTGTTTCCATTATTTTATGTCTTAGTTTAATGATCAAAAAGACAAAAAAAGTAAAAAATGGAAAGAATAAGAGAGAGGGAAAAGAAATCAAAATGGAATATTGTGAATAAAGTAGAGGAACAATAGGAATAATTTTTCATTGAATGAAACACTAATTCCATGGATTTAGGAGTTAAAAACATCTATAGCAAATTGAGGAATAGAGACTAATCAATCGAGAGCAGTAAAGGGGAAGATTTGCATCAAGCTAGTTAATGATAAATGGCTAACAACATCATTTTTCTTAAGATTTGTTCTCTAAATTAGAAGGAAAGGGAATTGAAGACAAGTGATAAAGAATAGAAGACAAATTGGAGGCTAGAAATTTGGTGATCTAGGTGTCAAATTAGGGATAACAATGAATTCAAGTAAGTAGTTTAACTATTAAATTGTGAAATTGTTTATAGAACATATGTATTGCACGAGAATTCTTGTTTCATAAATAGTACCTCTCGAGGCAGGAATAGTGTTTCCTGAGTAATCGAGTCACATTGAGGAAGCTAAAGGGGTGTACTAGCCAATAAACTTTGACGGGCAAAATAATGATGAAAATGAAATAATTAAAACTTTTAGTAGAACCAATAAATCATTTTCATTGATATCTAGTAAAAAGTGACCTTAGTTTACATTGTGTTGGGAATTGCCCAAGATGTGCTTGGACGGATATGAAAATAGCATACACTAAAGGTCAAAAATTATAAATAATCTAATGGTAAAGGAATTGGAATTTTTTAGGTCATTTGATATTTAATCTAAATTTCTTAGTTATGCGAGTGAATAGTTAACATAGTTCCTCTCAGAATTCGGGCTTGAGATTTTAAAGGTCCCTTAATTGAGAAAATTATAAATTTTTGGTAGTAAAAGCAAGATTTTTGGAGACTCTTATGAATTATTTTGTATTTTTAAAGATTAAAATGTATATTGGGTTAATTTGGGCTGTTTGATCTCCACGTGGTGTAATTAGAGCCATTTGTCTTAATATATAAGAGTTCTTTTGTATAGACATGTGTATGATAATATTTTCACCCATCTTCTACCTTAAAACCCACCAAAGTCGATGCCACACTTTTCATCTCTCTCCTCCCATTTTTCTTCCATTTCTCTCCCAATAAATACCAAAAACCCACGAATTTTATATAAAAATTGACCTTCTCGACACATAGCTCTCAATTGTAGCCTTAGTTTTATGAAAAATAGAGTTTTTGAGGGGTAAATGAAGCTTTGAAAGTTTAGGATTTTAAACCCTAAATTGAACTGGACCCCATTTCAAAAATTCAATCTTTTTCTAATTAACTAAATGCGTTCTAGATCATGGTTATGCTTTCAATTTTGAAATTAGATATGTATATATTTTTCTATGAATTTTTCTAATTTTTGACATATTATGGAATTTAGAAAACAAGTAAGAGCATGAGAACCAATGCAAAGAGAGGCCGTAGTATCGATCCCGAGACAAGGTAGCATATCTCTATAAATGTATTCAATAAAACCTATGCCTATATCCTTAAAATGTGTGATTTCCATATTAGGTGCATTTTAGGGACTGGATAGATTTAAGGGTTAGTGTAATCCTAAATTGGTCACTAGGGTATTTTAGGGTTTAAAGATTGTTAATGGAACTAACATAATGGAAGATGGATGAAAAACAAAGAAATTATGAAGAAATGAAAATGGGAACCAAATATAGAAAATGTAGGCACATAATGGTAATTTCTCAAATTGTTATATAATAGGTGCACATTGGACTATAATGGCCTAAACTAAACAAGCAAGAGTTACTTCAGGATGTAAATTAAAGACAACATGAAATAACGGGGGTAATACTCAAGTAATGTATATATACATGTTAATGTAGAGGCTATGCTTACACATAGGTATATACATGTATAGAAAATAAAGGGTGACATAAATTGGTAATTATAATTAATACGTCATTAATAAATGAGTATGATAAAGGGCAAGGGTAGTTAAAGATAACTGGACATGGAATGGACTTGTAATACCAACTTATGTGAGTAGCATTATAATAATGAATAGAAAAGACAAATGTTTGTTATTTAACTCATAAATGAACACGTATGATTCAATGTTTATAAAATGCCATGAAGTGAACAAAATTTTGATTGTAAATAATATGAACATCAAGTAATGAGAATGAAATTGCGAATGGCCTATATACACCAGATAGTTTATTGGATAGGTTGACTGGTTAACTAGGGGAAAGCTTACCTATTTCCAATGATAGTATTGAGACTTTTATTGTCAGAAGACCTTCATGGTAAGGATTGAGACCTATATAGCTAGGATTTGAGACCTTCGTCATCAAGAGACCTTAATGGTAAGGATTAAGACCCTCGAGTTAGTATTTATTTAATTGCATTGGAGCTTCACATGGTGATATCTTGTTACCTAATTAGTGTAATAGTCCAAAGGTCTTAGATGTGTTCCACTGCATAATTAGCCATGATATCCAGCATTTGGATACTTGTCTCCAAAATATAGGCTAAAGCATGAATGGCTTGAACATGACATAAAGGTATTAAATTCATCAATAACATAGGCAATAATTGGATGTAAACGTTATAACCTAGTAAAACTAAAAAACATATAGGCTAATAAGGGTAAACATATGCATAAAAAAGAATTAAACTCGACACCTATAATTAGTTATGAAATAATAACTATAATAGATTAATTGGAGATGGCAGAAGTAATTGTAAAACTAAAAAATAGAAACATAAATGAGAGCTTAAATTCATAAATGGTTATAAATGCATGAAATAATGTGTGCATGTTTTATCAAATATGCCAATAAGCATATTGCTTAGCACATCTTGTTTTCACGATGCCTAGGTCATAGATAACTTTAGCATCAGCCTCAGAGCAGCAGTGTACTGCACCCAAATAGCCTTAAATTAGTATAATATATTTTCCTTTTTATGTGATGCATTATTTGTTGGTGGCACTCATATGTATAGCGGTTGGGAGTGGGTCTAGTACACTAGTATGTATTCGTAGCTTACCTTAGTAATGTGTTCATGTAAATTAATGGACAATGTTAGTAGTACATTATTATCATATGATGCATGTTTATCATAAAATGATGATTAAATTGTAATACTTATTGTAATTGAAATGTGACTGATAATGATGTTTATTAACTGATGATGTTAAAGGGTTAGAAGAACCCAAAAGACTGAGTTTAGGTTTGGAAATTTTATAGAAGTGTTGTTTTCACAAGTTTATTTTAAGGTATGTCAATAGACAATCATTATATTATTGGAGATAAAAAAAAATAACAATATGAAAACATAAATGCTTGATAGTAGTTTTAAAGCTACTTATAGGCCCCCTAATGCTCATGATGTCATCTTGTGAAAGGAAAATGGATCAATGATGGTAAAATAGGTTAATATGTCTTCTCTTAGTCAGGCTGGCAATGGTTCGGGTAAAAGGTACCATAATGTACCATCTCTCTTTTAGATTTGCCTACCGAATTAGGCGAAGGGTGTCATATAAAGTGGTATCAAAGCCTAATTTAGGCATTCCTAGGATACATATGAGTGCCATAGGGTTTATATATATACATGCATCACACAAACACTGCACTACTTGAGACTAATGATTGTTTGTTGATATAAATCAAAAATGAGTGATAAGAGGTTGCCTGCTAGTGCTGAGGAGGTAGAGAGCCATGCCCCTACTACAGTGCAGATGCCAACAAGCTCAACAGCTCTTAAACATACTGATGTAGTGCAATCGGTGCCCATATAGTTAGCACCATCTGTACAGCCTCCACAATTGGTGCAAGTACAACTGGTGTTAATATAACAAACGGTAAAGGTGTTCAAGCAGGTTATAGTAGAAGTTCCCCCTCTTCCACCACTAGCAACACAGTAGCCACTAGTACCAAAAGCCCTTAAGAAAACATGCCTTTAATGTGTTAAAAAGATAGAGTCATTTGTCTTCGTAAGTTCAAATAGAAATGACTCAGCTATTGTAGAGTATTAGTTAGAAAGAATACTAAAGAAGCTGAAGTGCACCCCTGAATAGTGCTTGATCTATGTCACATCCTTATTATAGGAAGAAGGGTTTCACTGCTAATAGATGGTCTTGGAAAGGTGACAAGTAGTGGAGATTACCTATGATGTCTTTCTTTAAGAATTTAAAAAGAGATATATCACTTAAGGCTACCTATAAAAGAGAAGGCATAAATTTTCTAGACCTAAAGCAAAGAGGTAGACCAATATCAGAGTATGAGAAGGAGTTTTCCTAGATCAGTAGATATGCAATAGTACTTGTCCCTACAGAAGAAGAGAGGTGTAAAAGATTCAAAAAGGGCCTTGATACAAATATCAGATTATAGGTAGTTGTGAATTAGATTCGAGAGTTTTCTACCCTAGTCACAATAGCATATACTATGGAGGAAATATTAAAGGAAAAGTAAGAGAACTTCTAAAAGAAAAGGTGCTTCACAACGGACCATACCAGCTCAGCACCTGAGGCTGACAAGAGATAGAAAGGTGGCCCTAATAGTTCAACACCATAAAATTCAGCTTTTGCTCAAAGATAAGGCCTAAGGGGGCAATCAAGATTCAGACAATAGTAGAGGTTGACCACTAATACTCTAGCCTCTATAGCCAGAAGTGCATTGCCAATATATGGCACATGTGGCAAAAGGTATATGGGCATATGCTAGAGGTTTATTCTATGAGCATGTTATAGGTGTGGCTCTTAAGGCCACTACCAGAGGGAATGCTCGATAAGGCAAGACATCAGTGACTCATCCAGACTCCAAGCTTCTTCACTTACTCTAGCTAGGTGTTAGAAGAAAAGTAAAGTTGAGAAAGTAGGTACTAGTTAATGGCCTTAAGTAGAGAGTAGCTAAAGGACTGAGGCAAGAGCTCCTGCTCACCAATATATGATTCGGCCAAGAGAAGAGACAGACTCTCTTAATGTGATAGCTGGTACATTTCATTTCTCTGATGCCTCTATTTTGGCACTAGTAGATATAGGATCCACACATTCCTACATATGTACTACAATAACACAGGATAAGGGCCTTTAGTCTGAACCTTTAGATACTGAAATTCTAGTCAGCAATCTAATAGGACAGCATGTAATAGTGAATTGAGTATATAGAGATTGTTTGTTATCCATCTAGGGATATATTTTCCTCTAAAATTATTTGAGCTACCCTTCAATGAATTCAATGTTATATTAAGAATGCATTGGTTGTCTAAACATCATGCCATAACAGGCTATACATGGATAAGGCTCACTTTCTAGACAACAAAAAAGAGGAAATTATAGTGGTGGATAAAAGAATCAATTTCTTATCCAATGTCATTTCAATGGTAGTCATAAGAAAGTTAATTTATAAGGGTTGTTAAGCCTACTGGGCATATATAAATAGTAGCAAATAAGCAAGACCTAATGTTAGCCAAATATCAATAGTGGTTGAATTCCCTGATGTTTTTCCAGATGAATTACCAATGTTGCCACCAAAATGTGAGATAGAGTTTACCATTGATATATATCTAGGCACAACACTTATCTTAATAGCGCCCTACAAGATGGCACCTATAGAATTGGAAGAACTGAAGGTGTAACTATAGGAATTGTTAGATAAAGTGTTCATCAAACCCTATGTCTCACCTTAGAGAGCACTAAGACTATTTGTAAAGAAGAAAGATGGCTTATTACGATTATACATATATTACTGATAGCTTAATAGGGTAACTATTTAGAACAAATATACATTGCTTAGAATAAATGATTTGTTTGACCAGCTAAAAGGATCCAGTGTCTTCTCAAAAATCAACCTAAGATTCGGCTATCATGAGCTTAGAATAAAAGAAATTTGACATTCTGAAAATAGCTTTCGGCACTAGGTATGGACATTATGATTTTCTAGTGATGCCATTTAGGTTAACAAATGCTTCTATAGCATTCATAGACTTGATGAACTGAATATTTTGACAATACCTAGACCAATTTTTAGTGGTATTCAAAGATGACATTCTAGTGTATTCTAAAACTAGAGAGGAACATGAGCAACACCTCAAGCTGGTATTAAAGACATTAATAAAAAAGTAGTTATATGCTAAGCTAAGCAAGTGTAAATTTTAGATAAATAAAGTGGCATTTCTTGGACACAAAGTGTCAACTGAAGGAATCTAGGTGGACCTTAGTAAGATTAAAGCTGTGTTAGAATGGAAACACACAAAGAACATGATAGAGATTAGAAACTTTTTGGGATTAGTTGGGTACTCTAGACATTTTGTCAAAGGATTCTCTATGATTGCAGCTTTCATGACATGTCTTTTAAGAAAATATGAGAAGTTTGTCTGGGATAAAAAAATGTTAAGAGAGTTTTAATAAGCTAAAGGCCATGTTGATTGAAGCTCTAGTACTCATACAGCCAAAACCCGAGAAAGAGTTTGTCATTTATAGTGATGCCTCACATAATGAACTTCGATATGTATTAATGTAGGATTGAAAGGTAGTAGCTTATACATCTAGATAGTTGAAATCTCATAAAAGGAATTATCCCACTCATGACTTGGAATTAACCATAATTATCTTTACTTTGAAAATATGGAGGCATTACTTATATAGTGAGAGATACTACATTTACATAGACCATAAAAGCCTGAAATATTTGACTACCTAGAAAGAGTTGAACATAAGACAGTGAAGATGGATAAAGTTGATAAAAGATTATGATTACCTAATTGACTATTATCTTGATAAGCTAAATGTGGTAGTAAACGCATTAAGCTAGAACTTGTTATACAACTTAAAAGTAATAAATATCTAGTTACAATGTCAAGAAGATAGAGCCTTACTAGCTAAATTATAGGTAAAACCTAACTTGATGCAATAGGTAAAGGAAGCATAACAAATCGATGAACACTTTCAACATTTAATAAGCTCAACCGAAGATGCGAAGCCAATTGAACATGAGATTAAAGTAGATGGATGCCTGTATTACCCCAATTGACTCTATGTACCCAACAGTAAGGACATCAAGAGGTAGTTATTGTAGGTGCACATAATGCCTCATATGCTATTCATATAAGGAGTACAAAGATCTAAAGTAGTATTATTGGTGGACAGGAATGAAGTGAGTTAAAGCTAAACATGTGACTAGATGCCTAACCTGCCAACAAGTGAAAGTTGAACACCAAGTTCCTTCTAGATTATTACACCCTATAGCAATACTAGAATCAAAATAGGAATGAGTCATTATGGATTTCAACATAAGACTACTTATGATAAGGAACAAGTGTGATACAGTATTGGTGATTGTAGATGGGTTCACTAAGATAACCCACTTTATCCCAATAAGGATGGACTACTCCTTGGAGAAATTAGTGTAACTATACATTGATGAAATTGTTAGACTATACAATGATCTAACATTTATCATTTCAAATTGAGACCTAAGATTCACATCAAGATTTTGGAAGAAATTGCATGAGACCTTGGGTACCCAACTGACCTTTAGTATAACATTCTACCCATAAATAAATGGTCAATTGGAATGGGTAATCCAGGTATTAAAGGGCGCTAATTTAAGGGCAATTGAGATAGCTATTTGTCATTAGTAGAGTTCACATATAATAATAGACACTAGGTAAGATTAGGAATGGCACCCTATGAAGCACTATATGGAAGAAAATGTAGATTCCCAATATGCTAAATAGAGTTAAGAGAAACCAAGCTAACGGGACTAGACTTAATTAGAGATATATAAGAAAAAGTAAAGATTATTAGAGGTTGACTAAAAGCCACAATAGAGAGGTAGAAATCTTATGTTGATCTAAAAAGAAAGCCCATTGAATATAAAGTCGAAGATAGACTTTTTGAAAGTGTCACCATGGAATAAAATACTCCAATTTGGGAAGAAAAGCAAGTTAAGCCATAGATTCATTAAACCATATGAGGTAGTGGAATAGGATGGTCTAGTGGCCTATAGGTTTGCATTAACACCCAAGTTACAACAAATCCATGACACATTTGTTGTCTCAATGCTGAAAAAGTATAGATCAGATCCATCACATGTGCTTTCCATGAAAGAAATATAGATACATCTAGACCAATCATACAAAGAAGAACCAATCAAGATCCTTGCCCCTGAAGTGAAAGAACTATGTAACAAGATAGTACCATTAGTGAAAGAGTCATAGAAACACTACAGGTCACAAAAGGCAATGTGGGAGAGTGAACAGCAAATGATAGAGCAATACCAATAATTACTCACACTAGGTATATTTCGAGGATGAAATTTCTTAAGAGAGGAAAGATTGTAATGCCTGATAATTCCTATTTCATGAATAGTACCTCTCGAGGTAGGAATAGTGTTTCTTGACTAACTGGTTCACACTTAGGAAGCCAAAGGGTAGTAGTAGCCATAAAACTTTGATGGGCAAAATAATGAAGAAAATGAAATAATTAAAACCTTTAGTAGAATCAATAAATCATTTTACAATGATATCTAGTGAAAAGTGACCTTAGTTTACATCGTGCCAAGAATTGCTTGAGATGTGCCTAGACGGATATGAAAATAACATATACTAAAGGTTAAAAATTCTAAATAATCTAATGGTGAATGAATTGGAATTTTTGGAGGTCGTTTGATATTTAATCAAAATTTCTTAATTACGTAAGTGAATAGTTAACATAGTTCCTCTTGGAATTTGGGCTTGAGATTTTAAAAGTCCTTTAATTGAGTAAATCATTATTTTTGGGACTAAAATCATGATTTTTGGAGACTCCTATGAGTTATTTTGTGTTTTTAAATATTAAAATGTTTATCCAATTAATTTAGGCGCTCCGATCACCTCATGGCACTATCAAAGCTATTCGTCATCTTAATATATAATAGTGCTTATGTGTGGACATATGTATGATAAGATTTATGCACATCTTCTACCCCAAAACCCACTAAAGGTGATGCCACACTCCCTTTCTCTCCTCCTATTTTTCTTCCATTTCTCTCACAAAAAATGTCAAAAACACAAAAATTTTATATATAAATTAACCTTCTCAACACATAGAGCTCGATTGTAGCCTTAGTTTCATGAAAAATAAAGTTTTTGAAAGAGAAATGAAGCTTTAAAAGTTTAGGACTTTGAACCCTTGAACTAAATTGGGCCCTATTTCAAAAATCCAGTATTTTTCTGCATAACTAAATGCGCTCAAGATCACGGTTATGCTTTCAATTTTGAAATTAGATGTGTATATATTTTTCTGTGAATTTTTATAATTTTTGACATATTATGGAATTTAAAGAACATGCAAGAGCATGAGAATCGAGGTGAAGAGAGGCCGTAGGATCAATCTCGAGATGACATAGCACATCTCTATAAGTGTATTCGATAAAATTTATGCCTATTTCCTCAAAATATGTTATTTCCATATTAGGTGCATTTTAGGGTTTGGATAGATTTAGTGGTTAATGTAACCCTAAACTTGTCACTATGGTATTTTAGGATTTAAAGATTGATAATGGAACTAATAGAATGCAAAATGGATGAAAAATAAAGAAATTATAGAGAATTAAAATGGGAACCAAATATGAAAAATGTAAGGATGTAAATTGTTGCATAATAGGTGTACATTGGACTATAATGGCCTAAGCTAAACAAGCATGAGTTCCTTTAGGACGTACATTAAAGACAACATGAAATAATGGAGGTCATACGCAAGTAATGTATATGTACATATGAATACAGAGGCTACGTTTAAACATAAGTATATACATGTATTAAAAATAAAGGGTGACATAAAGTGGTAATTATAATTAGTACAAAATTGTTAAATGAGTATGATAAAAGGCAAGGGTAGTTATAGATAATCTAACACTGAATGGACTTGTAATATCAACTTTTTTGAGTAGCATGATAACGATGAATAGAAGTGACAAATATGTGTTATGTAACTCAAAAATGAACATTTATGATGCAATTTTTATAAAATGCCATAAAGTGAATAAAATTATGATTTTAAGTAATATGAACAATAAGTAATGAGAAAAAAATCAAGAATGGCCCATATATGCCAGACAATTCACTAGATAGGTTGATCAGTTAACTAAGGGACAACTTACCCATTTCTCATGATAATAGTAAGACCTTTGTGGTTAGGAGACCTTCGTGGTCAAGATTGAGACCTCTGTGGTCAGGATTTGAGACATTTATGGTTTGGATTAAGACCTTTAACTCAGTATTTATTTAATTGCATTAGAGCTCCATATGTTGATATCTAGTTACTTGACTAGTGCAATACTTCGAAGGTCTTAGATATGGACCACTGCATAATAGGCCTTGATATATAACATTTGGATACTTTTCTCCCAAATATAGGCTAAAACATGAACATAATGAATAAGATATAAACTTATAGATTGGTCAATAGCTATAACGCTAAAAAAATCATGAGTTTATGAATAGTGCTCTCGAGATTCAAGGTGCACTAAAGTTACTAGATGAAAGTATTAGTCATAAAATAATTTTGGGCAAAGTTTAAGTCAATCAAATATCAATTGATTGGTAAAAAATGTTAAGAAAGTTTTTGCAGTAGTGTTCGAGGAATAGTGACCAAGGCAAAGCTAAACTGTAAATAATTTTCAAAGTTGCTTAGAAAATTATGAAACCTATACAACCTAATACTTAAAAATTCCAATGAGTCCAATGGCATAGAAATCAAAAATTTTAGAGGTCAAGAAGTATTTTTACTAAAATCAATTTAAATGAAAATTGGCTTTTTAATCTGGTTTTTTGTGATTTTGGAGCAACTATTTTAAAGACCTATTAGGTATTAATTTACTTAATTTTTAAAAGAAAAATTAGATTGCAAGAGGGTTGGTTCGATTTTTTAGAATAATGAAAGAAAGAGAGAAAGAATTATTTTTCACTACATTTCCTATACCTATATAAGTCAAAATTGGTCAACTTTTGAAAAGTGAAAAAACCCACTCCTCCCTTCTTCTCCATTCCAGCCAACACCTCCTCCCACAAATTCCTTATTCTTGATTTTCATTTCTCCCTTATTAAGCCAAATTAAGAGACCAAATTTGAATGGTAGCCCCTCTACAGTCTCAAGAGATAGTAGGAAGTGGAATTTTGCGAAACGGTTACGTAGAAAGCTCAGTTGAACAACCCAATGAATAGTACCTATTTTTCATTCGAGTAAGTTTTTTCAAACTCCGACATTTTTTCCTATGCTCCTTGGGTACCCAAGAGTAGTTCTAAGTGATTGATTTTAATTTTTATGGACTGTATGATTTTATACGGATTTTTATAAATCAAATCTATATTATATAGTTGAGCAAGGTGATAAAAAGAATGACAAAGGGAAGGAGACGCCCTAACTAAACCTCGTCTATGCATTTTGACCCATAAAGTAAGTGTAATCGCTATAATATGTGTAATTAAGGCAATGCCCTAAGTGTATATATGTATGTATGTGATAGTATGTTATGAGAAATGGGAATTTAGTGATTAAATGAAGTGAATTAATAATAATGCCATTATTTTACATTTTTTTTATCTGTGTATAAGAATGAAAATATGAATGTGAATGCACCTACCTTATGGCCGAAATTAATGTGGATGTGTATTATTTGAGGCATTTGAAAAGAATATGTATTTAATTTTTATGACATGAATTATGTGTATGGTATGTATTATGTAAGTGGTATGAATTTATGATACATAAGGAATGTGTGAAAATATAGTGAATAGAGGAAAACACATAGGTGGCCAAAATTGATGTTAAGCATGCTTATGTATATATTTCATTTATATGCATTTATTATGTGTTTTAAGGGCATTATTGATGTAATGAGAGTATGGCATTATAAAGCATTTGATAAAAAGAATGCTTGTGATTTTGGATAATGTATGGGGTGAATAGTTTTAAGGCATAAGAATGTATCATGCATATGTCAAATGCTTAAGAATATAAATCTATGTAATGCTAAATGGTTATGTGCATTTAGGCCGAAAATGACATGTGATAGTGCATGAAAATTTACGAGCCATAAATATATACATGTGCTCATTTATGACCTAAGTTGGCCAAATGATATATGGCCTATGTTAAGTGGTTTAAGTCATGAAAAATTACTTATACTTATACTAATAAGTGAATTAAATATGAAGGAAGCAATATGTGTGCATTTTTAGTAAATGAACATAACATGTGTTTATATGCTTTATGATGAGTATAAGTGCATATATGTGCATGCTTCTTAAATGTGATGTCTATGTTATG
>CANXYI011337615.1:0-15127 GCA_948208565.1 Hura crepitans | reverse complement strand
ATGTTTGTTAGATATTGTATATATGTAATGTGATGGCTTATAACATGTTATGCATGTGTGATGCATATTTATGGAGAAATAAAGCAAGAAATGCATTATGTGAGATTTTTCATTTGTTGATGTTGTATGTATTAAATATGTATATATATGTGCATCCTAAATGGATGTTAATATATGGCATGAATAAGATGCATTTGATGAAAGTATGTTGGCCGAATGATGACATGCTCTTATGTGTGATAATATGACCATATAGAGCCACTATACGATATTGACGTTATATAATCATGAATGCTAGTTTGAAGTATTTGGATATGTTATTAAGCATTTAAGCATGATTTAAAATTATAGATGTATATGTGTGTGTGATTTAATAGCCTTGGGTATGCAGAATCGGATGTCATTATTTTGTGGTGCTCCTTACTCGGGTCCGGCGACTGGACTAGGTGAAGGGTGCTACAACTTCACCTTGGGGAGCACCTGTGTTGTTTGTGAAGAAGAAAGATGGGTCACTTCAGTTATGCATTGATTACAGACAACTAAACAAGGTGACGGTAAAGAATAAATATCCGTTACCCAAGATTAATAACCTCTTTGATTAACTTAGAGGTGCCAATGTCTTCTCTAAGATGGACTTGAGATTGGGGTGCCATCAATTATAGATTAGATGGTTTAATATTCCTAAGACTACTTTTAGAACTAGATACTAGCACAATGAGTTCCAAGTGATGCCTTTTGGGCTTACTAATGCCCCAGCAGCCTTTATGGACCTGATAAATAGGATCTTTAAAACCTATCTAGACCAATTTGTGATAGTTTTTATTGTTGATGTACTAGTCTATTCCAAAATTCAAGAGGAGTATGAACACCATCTTAGAAGTGTGTTGCAGTCTTTGAGAGAGAAATAACTATACACTAAATTCAGTAAATATGAGTTTTAGTTGAGTGGAGTAGCCTTTTTAGGCTATATTGCCTAAGTAAAAAGTATTAGGGTGGATCCTAATAAGGTTAAAGTAGTGTTAGAGTGAACACCTTCTAGGAATGTGATTGAGATAAGAAGCTTCCTAGGATTAGCTAGTTATTATAGAAGATTTTTGAAGGGTATCTCCATGATTGCGACACCATTGACCAGGTTATTGAGGAAGGATGTGAAATTTGAGTGGGATGAGAAATGCTAGGATAGCTTTGACAAGTTAAAGACAATGTTAACTAAAGCCCCTATCCTCACTCAACCTGAATAGGGGAAAGAATTTGTTGTTTACAGTGATGCCTCACATAATAGGCTTGGTTGTGTTTTAATGTAAGAAGGCAAGTTAATTACATAAGCCTTCAGATAGTTGAACCATATGGGAGGAATTATGCTACTCAAAATTTGAAATTAGTTGCCATTATGTTGGTATTGAAAATCTAGAGACATTATCTATATGGTGAAAGATGCTATATCTACACTAATCACAAGAGCCTGAAATATCTCCTCATATAGAAAGAATTAAACTTGAGGCAATGACAGTGTTAGAACTAATAAAAGATTATAGTTGCTTAATAGATTATCATCCGGGAAAGGTGAATGTGGTTGCAGATGCCTTAAGTTAGAAGTTCATGGTAGCTATGAGAGCAATGAACATCAGAATGGAATATACAGAGAAGGATGATATCTTGGTTGAACTATAAATTAAGCCAAATTTTAAGTAGCAAATAAAGGAGGCACATATAAGAGATGAACAACTTGTACATACTATAAGAAAAGTCCAAGAGGGAAAGACTATAGAGTTTGAATGGGGAGAAGATGGATGTCTATATTATCATGGCAGATTGTGTGTTCCTGACATAGATGAGCTAAGAACACAAATTCTAAAGGAGGCACATAAAGCTCTTTATTCCATGCATCTAGGAACTACAAAGATGTACTTAGATTTAAAGCCTCATTATTGATGGCCAGGAGTGAAATACGATATGGCTGAATATGTGGTCAGGTGTCTGACATGTCAACACGTGAAGGCTGAACATCAAGTTCCTTCTGGACTGCTACATCCAATAGCAATACCTAAATAGAAGTGGGAGAAAGTGAATATAAACTTTGTGATGAGACTGCCGAAGACACGAAATAAATGTAATGTTGTATGGGTAATAATGGATATACTAACTAAGATAGCTCATTTTATTCCAGTCAGGATGGACTATTCCTTGGATAAGATAGCATGACTACGTTAATGAGATTGTGAGATTACATGGAGTACCAATAGCAATTATTTCTGATAGAGATACTCTATTTACTTTCAAATTTTGGAAGAAGTTACATAAAGCTCTTGGTACCCAATTAATATATAGTATAGCTTTTCACCTTTAGACAGATGGACAATTAGAATAAGTAATATAAGTACTAGAAGATATGTTATGTAGCTATGCTATAGAGTTCAAAGGAAGCTGGGATTAGTATTTGTCTCTGGCTGAATTTGCGTACAATAATAACCATCAAGCTACCTTAAGTATGGCACCTTATGAAGCCTTATATGGTAGAAGATGTAGGACTCCTTTCTGTTAGAGTAAAATAGGTGAAAGTAAGATTATGGGACCTAATTTGGTCAGAGATGCAGAAAAGAAAGTCAAGTTCATAAGAAAGAGATTAAAGGCTGCCATATATTATGAAGCGGGTGAAAAGATATTTTTGAAATTATCACCGTGGAAGAAAACACTCAGGTTTGGTAAGAAAGGGAAGCTTAGTCCTAGATTCATTGGTCCCTATGAAATTACAAAATGTGTAGGGCCACTGGCACATAGGCTAGCTTTACCATCTAAGTTATCGTAGATTCATAATGTGTTCCATGTCTCAATGCTAAGGCGGTATATATCCGATCTGTCCCATATGATATCAGTAAAAGATATTCAAGTACAGCCATACTTGACTTATAAAGAGGAACTAGTGAAAATTTTAGCTAGAGAATTAAAGCAATTGCAGAATAAGTCCATTCCATTAGTAAAGGTGCTATGGAGACATCACAATACAAAAGAAGCCACGTGGGAAAGTAAAGAGTAGATAAAGGCTCAGTACCCACACTTGTTCTCACCAGGTAATTTCAAGGACAAAATTCCTTAAGAGGATAAGAATTGTAATGCTCGTAGATTGAGATTTCATGAAAAGTACCTTCGAGGCTTAAATAGGGTTCCTAGGAATTTGAGATACCTCTATAAGGCTAGAAGAGTTGTGTACTAGTCATAAAATCTTGACGGGCCAAAAAATGAGGAAAACGAAATAATTAAATTTTTTTTAGCAAAACTAATAATTCATTTTAGGTAGTAAATAAGCGAATAGTAACCTTAAATGAGTTTGTGCCAAGAATGACTTAGGATATGCCTAGACAGGCCTGAAAATATCATACTCTGAAGGTTAAAAATTCCATTGAGCTTATTGGTGAAGGAATTTTAATTTTTTGAAATTGTTTGATATTTTTTTGGAATTTCTTATTATAGAGAGTGAATAATACACCTACTTCCCATTGGGGTTTGGATCTAAAATTTTACAAGGCCTTAAGTGGGTATAATTAAGGATTTTTAAAACAAAAATGATTATTTTTAGAGATATAGATGAATTTATAAATTTGTTAGAAGTTTAAGATGAAATCGAGATTATTTGGGCCATTATATCTCCACTTATTATGACCTAGTCATGCCACCACTTAATATATAATCCTTTACACATATGGGAAGGCCACATGGGTGATAAAAAGCCATTTTCTTCCTCTCACTCCATCAAAAGCTGATGCTAACACTAAAGAGAGAGCCTCCACCATTTCTTCATTTTGCTTACCCCAATTCTCCATCAAACCTTGTATAAATTATATGGAAATTAACCTCTATGATCCATAAAACATCTTCTAAGTGAGGAAACTAAAAATCAAGGTCTTAAATGGAAGATACGGATATAGAGTGAATAATGACATTTTTGGGTGTAAGTGCTATTTGCTTAGTTTTTATTTTTATTTCAAGTAGCCTTGATAATTCTAAGAAAAACCATATTTAGAGATTTCAATTTGGAGCTTTGTAAGATTTTATATGAATTTTTTAAATTCTAAGGCATATATACAGGCTCAAAGAGAGAGAGTGAAGAACCAAGGCATTAGAAGTGTGGAAAAAGGGTGCTTTCACACCCTAGGTATGTGGATTTAATGCAATTGATACATGCCATGATGTGTGGATATGTGTACATACACGAACATATGTATGGAAGTGTTAGTTTAGGCATATGCTTGCATATTTTGATGTAATAAGCATACCATTATTATATTAGGATGTGAGAACGATGATAAAGATGTGTTTTGGATGTGAAAAGTATGCGTATACATATGATGTATGTATGGTCAAATGCATGACATGTATGTCATGGCATGTGTATGTATGTATGATGTATGCACAGAGAATGTTATGATGGTAATGAAATGTCTAAATGTGAAAATACATGTATGATTATGGAATAATGTATGGTAATTATGACAATGTATAATGTAAGTGAAATGTGCTATGAAGTTGGTATTGACAATGTACCTTAAGTGAGAAGTGGAATTATTTTATGGCATATAATGTGTGATATGAATTTGGTTATGTAAAATAATTAGATGACATAAGAAATTTATGCTTAAAATAATGTTGAAGCATAGTGATTATATGTGACATCTTGTGATGTGGAATTGGGATGATATATGATGGCATAAGGCCATGAGATATATGAGAAAAAAACCAAATGAATAGTGAATTATGGCTAAATGAATAGTGCATGTTACGTAAAATGACATGTAACTGTATAATAGAAAGTGAACCTATATAATTTACCTAAAATAGTGTCATGTGGACAAATGAATAGTAACTAAGTGACTTGTAATTGAATAATAAATAATAATAGAGTTGGCCCATTAGTTAGATATCCACTAGATAGGTTCATCGATCAAATAGGGATTAATAGCTGCTAGAGATATTATGCCTTCAAGGATATTATTTGGATAATTATGATGGCGACTGCAGCTACCGAGGTTATAATGTTGGCCATTGCATTATGTGGGTGCAGCCATAATGGTTTCGAGAAGGGACCACTGCATTAGGTAGGTGCAGCCATTGAGGCCTTGATATAGACCACTTCACTAGGTGGGTATAGCCATGGCGGTCTGAGGTATGGGTCAATGCACTATGTAAGGTAGGTGTAGCTATCGAGGTCTAGGGATAGGCCACTACACTATTGGGTGTAGCCATGATAGTTTCGAGTTGGGGTCACTGCACTAGGTAGGTACAGCTATCAAGGCCTAAAATGTGGGCCACTACATAGTCTTGATTTTCCTTTTCATCTAGTGCCCTAAAGTGTCATCTATCTAGTACGAGCTTGAATGTAAAGATAAACAATAAAATTAATGACAGGATGAAATAGGTGATTTTTAATACAGATAATATTTAAGAAATGGAAACTTGGAAAATTTAATAATGAAATGACACTTGAAATTAAAATAAGGAGTCAGATGAATATATTAGTATTATTTTCATGAAACTGCTTCCACATGTTGCACTATGACCCATAATTTGTATGTTGCATGTATATATGCACGATATGCTTGCATTGCATTAAATTCACCACTAAGTTATATACTCAGGGTATCAGTGTTTCGATATGCAGGTCGTTGATAATATAGCTATTCAGCCTCAATGTCATTTTGTAGTGTAGCAAACAAATCTTTTAAGGGTATAATTTTACACTTTTGATGGATTTTAGTTGGCACTCATGTATATATGTAGGGTTGGGCTTAGTAGTGTAGATACTAAACATATGTAAATTATATGACTGATGTACTACAAAATATATGGGATAATATAATGATATGTCATTTTTTATTACTGTGGGCCCGAGGCCCTATGCTATGTGTTGATAATTGTATTTTATAATGTGATGATACCTGATATTGGGGGACTAGAGAGGTTTATGAGATAGTGAAAAGTTAAGTATGATTTTTTAAGAGTGTTTTTGGCAAGATATATTTTGGAAATTATTACCTGGGTAATTGTTATGTTGTCCAAATTTCTATAAAATGGACAATATGCATAAAATATATTTTTGTTAGGTGAAAATAGTCAATATAAGAAGGTTTTACGACAATGTTAAAGAAACCACTTGAATGTATAAATAAAATAAATAATGCCATAAGTGTTAAATGAATGAGGCCTATAGAAATCCAAAGATGGGTGACTAGTGGGAAATAACATGCCTTTTTTGGTTCCTTTGGGAATAGGCAGGGGGTGTTACATATTGACCCAATTTGCTACATAAATAACAGCAACATTTTAGGAACCAAATTGATTATGTCCTATAAGTCTGAT
Source organism: Hura crepitans (assembly GCA_948208565.1). Lineage (NCBI taxonomy): Eukaryota > Viridiplantae > Streptophyta > Magnoliopsida > Malpighiales > Euphorbiaceae > Hura > Hura crepitans. Next base: position 8,776 of record CANXYI011337615.1, on the reverse strand, counting down.
TTAAACTAAGTTTAATGAGAAATGAAATGTTGATTATAAGTGCTGCTAGGTTAAATGCATTTTTAGAAATTTAGATACTTTTTTTTTTTGCAGAAGGTGGACCTTGTTGCTAAAATATTATTTGCAGCATCATTGTTTTTTATTTTAACCTATCTATGAAGTCTAACAAATAACATTTTATGTGTGTAAACAAAGTAATTAGAATTTACATGAGAATTCTAAAGTTTATATACTTGAAATAGAAATTAAAGGCTACTAATTTATTGTAGAGTTTAATGAATAATTAAAATTTGTTTTTTTCAATAAATAATTAAGTTGAGCTGAAGAATTACAAGAAATGTGATAAGATTTCTATTGGTGAAACATATTTTCTAGATTTACATGTATTTGTAACTTGAATATGAATATGCCGATAAAATGAAATATAAATGGACTAATAATTTTTACTTGTGGTGTGGTACATGATGATACTCATGGAAGTATACAGATGGTATGGAAATGAATAGTGATAAGTAAATAGTATGTTTAACATAAATAAAGGACTAAGTGATAAATCTAATTAGTTTTAAAAGATATATAAAAGTGATAAGTGGTTGTGAATATATTGTGAGATTGCTAGTGTGCTATTATATTAGTTTTGAATTGTTTTACCTAACAGGTTCATAAAACTTCTTTGGTGAATTATATTCATGTTAAATAAGTCATAAAATAAGATAAAGCTTATTTGTAGGATTAGACTAGAAATACAATTAGGCTTATATGATTAATGATGTTTGATAATACTGTATGTGGATAGTGAAGCATGTTACATTTTTATCAACTATGTTTGTGTATATATATTTATGATTTAGAACTAACAATAACATGTCCTTTTAAGCGTACTAAAGGATATGAAACATTCTGACCATCATTGGATGTATGATAGGCTAGCTAGTCGAGGGTTTACATTTGCTTTTAGACACGATGTGGAAACATTCATTTAATTTTCATTTTCCCACTAAAACTAGATGAGTGGTGACAAAATTAGATGTCATTATAAAAAGTGTTAAAATAATAATTACACGGACATTGAGAATCTGAAGTCACTTATACTAAAAAGAATCTATAGAGAGTTACTTTGTATGGCAATATCAAGGGGAGAGACCTAAAAACTCATCAATAAGCACTTGTTATAATAGTGGAGAATCCCAAATTCTTCGATGTGAATCAATACCAGCAAATGGTTTTAGATGTAGCTAGAGTGAACTTTGACTCCTATACGTATTGCCATTATCAAAATTGCAATTTGGCTAATTATGAACAACCTAAACCATTTACTACTTATAAACCTTAACCGAAGGAGTTACCTAACCTATCTTCCCAACAATTCTATGTTCATTTACAAGTGGCTAATAATAAATTGTATCTAGGTTATTCCCACGTATATCTCTCATTAATTGTAAGGATGCTAGATATAAAAATGGAGACGAATTGTCATAGTATTTCTATAATCAAATCATGTAATTGTTTAAAGAGGCTTTACTAGAGATAACATGCTGACTGAAAGTTATTATGAGACAAAAAAACTTGTTTGCAACCTAAGATTGCCTTTTGAGAAAATTAATTATTATATAAATGGTTGTATGCTATTATGGTGTGAAGATGAGGATATAACTATTTACAAGTTTTGTGGCATGAATTAGTACAAAAACAAGAAGAAAGAGTTATTGCATAAGAACATGTATTATTTTCTTTTCTCTTAGGCTACCTAAGTTGTATGAATCATGTGCTATAGCTACTTGTATGTGATAGCATCATGAGCATAATCAAAAGGAAATAGTTGTGCATTATCCATATAATTATGAGGCTTAGAAATATTTTAATAAAACTCCTCCCTCATTTATTGCCAAAATCAGAAATGTGAGATTGAGATTATTTACAGATGGTTTTCAACCATTTATTCATCAAGGTATTCTTCATGGCTGATGATTATCGCTCCATACAATTTGCCACCACAGATGTGCATGAAGAAAGCTTATATGTTCCTCACCATACTTATTTTTAGTCCTAATAATCCTAAATAGAAAATTGATGTTTACTTGTAACTCTTAATTAAAGAATTGCTAGATTTGTTGGAAATAGGAGTTAGAGCTATGATACTTTAGAAAACAAAACTTTCAATTGAGAGCACTCTTGATGTAAACTATTAGTAATTTTCTAGCATACTCAATATTATCATGATGGACCATGTCTAGAAGGATGGCCTACCCTTGTTGCATAGATTACTCGTAGGCTTTCTTCTTATATAATGTAAGGAAATGTCTTAGTTTGATTATTAGAAGAGACTCATTTGGCATAATCATCCACTTAGAAGAGACAAAGTACACTTTTTTAGGAATCGACTTGAAATAGATCCATATCTACCAATTAGAACAGGTGATGATATTTTGAGGCAAATTGATGAGTTTGGCCTGATGAAAGTAGCTTCACTATGTTCAAAAGAATACAATGAGACTAAGTTTGCAAGTGGGTTAAAGAAAAGAAGCATATTTTGAGACTCATCATATAAAAGAAGTAACCTAATTCATCATAATCTTGATTTCATGCACATAAAAAAATGTGTTTGATAATTTTTCAGCATAATCTTTAATGTTGATGGCGAGACCAAAAATAATGGTAAGACACGTTAAGACATGTTGAATTATTTTTGTAAGAAATGAACCAAGGGAGAGCACGAGGAACTTAAGTAGGATTATCTAGGTTAAGAGGTGCAAGTTCAGGCCTTAGTTATGGGAATATGTATTCTTTCCCTCTCACATAGATAATGGCACCACCATTTGTTGAAGCACTAACAGCCTTTTACATAAAAAGGTGGTAATTCTACCATCGTTAAGTAATTTGACACTATATGCAAATAATGAATTGGCTTTGCCTAAAAACTAGCAATTAAAAATGCTAGTAATTAGCATGGATCAAATTAGATAGTTTGGGTATTAATTAGTTTTTACTTTAACTACTAAAAGGTGAGTTAATCCAATTTAAGTGACATTTGATATTATGTCGTATATGTTTTAGACTTGGAATGCTCTATTTTTTATTTTCAGCTTTCAACCCTTGAGGAAACATTCATCTGTTATTAATAAAAGCTTCTATCATGATGTTGATATGAATGGAATCAATTGGAAAAGGGTGCCATAACATTTGAAAGACATTTACTTCAGAGAATTCAAAGTTTGTTTGTCTTAAAAAATTTCTATGCCTCTAATGCATTATATTGATAATATTCTTATTATTAATGTAAAAACATGCAAAATTATTATAAAAGCACTTCCAATGGGACCCTTTTATTGAAAATAGGATAAGAATAACATGGAGGTTAAGGTTACTACTCGACATAGGGACTTTGTGTCCAAACTGAAGAGGGAAGGTGTTCAAAAGAAATTTATTATGATGCCCCTCACCTGACCTATTCTCAGATCCCGATGAGGAATGATAGACAACCGATATTGAATTTCCTTAATTCTGTTATTGCTTAAAACTTTTTCCTTTATCTTGTTATCTAAAAAAAATTCTATAATACATGCTTACTTAAAACCACATAAACTGGCTAAATTATTTAAGATCATTGTGTCAAATATTCGACAATATAACAACTGTACGGTGACACTATTCCAAATAGTAACATGCATGAAAAGTACTTCTAAAGAATCTCAATACAACATCTAAGCTCTATAGCAACTCAAACATATTACTCCATATATATATCTCAACATACATCAAATTTAAGAATTTATCATCAACTATACATCTCATAATCATACATACACTCATCATATCTCCTCAACCCATAAATATCAATAACTATACACATATAGATACAATCCATCATAAAAAAGTTACAAACATATCTCTAAATTGATTGGGCCGGATGCCGTTATACATGTGAGTGTCTATATATATCATTACATAAAATATGTATAAGCTATATATATCCAATAATAGTAACTTTATTCTAAAAGTCTATCATGTACACATATCGATATGAACCTATGCATCACAAAGCACAAATGATGCGCTAGGCCTTGTAGCTTAGTGGTGTATCCAATAACATAAAAAACACATATTCTCATGCAGGGCATATTCATAATAATTCATAACATATGTATAACATACATGATATACAAGTGGTGTGTGTAACAAACTAAGATCATCACATGTAATTTAGAATATAGTCTCACATATGTCATAATTATTGTTCTTTAATGATTATTCACACATTCATTTTATTATTATACTTTATATAAATTTTGATCAATTATCTTGTGAATCTAACTATACATAAAATCTCACTACTTTATTTATCATGCAGTAATATACTTATTTCTTCCAATTTCATGTCTCAATCTCATTCAAATTATTCAACTACATGCTTAACATTTTATTACCTATATGAACAACATTTATCACATTTATAATTATATGTCATGAAATCCATTTATTTCCATCATTAGCTTCTTAAGATTTACTATTATGTAGCATACATATATAATTATCCTTATTATGATTTACTTTTCAGGTCACTTCTTAATATTACAACATTTAACAAGCCTTTATACCTATATAACATCATATATGTATACTTAATACTTAATGTCCTTATGGTCATTAAATCCATGTCATGTTACTAACTTCATTATTAATAAGGATGACACATATATATATATATATATCATGCCAATTATAATCATTCAAAATGCGTCTTAACTTTTCTTGAATAATTCCTCATAATTATTTTGAAAACATGAATTTCCTTTATTTGACATACTCAATAGATGATATCCTAACGCTAGATAATAGGACAATGATATATGTACAGTACCTAGTTAAGACTTATGCGTTCGTACTCCGAATAGGGATGTACAGTGTCCAGTCAATTGTAACCGTATCATATATATGTACAGTAGTCAGTTAGGTCTTATGTGGCTATACTCGTATCATATATGCATACAATACCCAATTCGGGCTTACATGACTGTACCCATATCAAATTTGGGCATAAAGGCTATAAACTAGCATCGAAGTACTCTAGCAACTACTAATCTCCCTACTTGATCAATTAACCTATCCAGATTAGGTTGTCTACATTCATATGGGTATTTTATGTTCTTTAATTATGTTTCACATGATTACATTTATTTTTTCATAATTTACATTGGGTATATATCAAGGTTACATAATCTCAATATCACTACACTTTATTTCTCATCGAGGCCTTAATCATCATTAATTCCACATTCTAAGCCATTTGGCCATACACCATGATAAGAATAGGATTACGTTTTCAAGATAGGCCATTTTGCCATCATACATGTATATCTATAACTATATAAATCATCTTTATCAACATGCATAAGCCATTTAATCACATTTTTCATAGTTATAACAAGCCATTTATTATGTCCCATTTTTAACACATATCTATAACATAATCTCATATCTAGCTTTCTTATCATGCTCATTATCATCTCATCGTTGTCTTTATGAAAGTACTTATATATACATCGTGTTTATAGACATTATAGGTATCAGCCCAACATACTTATCATGCCTTAATATACATATTCATTCATTTGCATGCTCAATAGATACCACTTAATCTAGTAATCCTTTAATCACTTAGTTTCTTAACATGTCTCAAACCTATTATCATAACATGTAATTTCATAATACCACACCATTATACATCATATGGATTAAAAAGGGTCATGCCATTTATCATTAATCTAACTACCATTTCACATATATCTCAAATTATTTTTATATCATGTATCATTATTACATATCCACTTGTTTCTAAGAATTCCTCATGCATACATCATGTACACCAGCAACATTGAAATTATCAAACAACTTATATTCATTGTTTTAAACTATGTGTGCTTTAGCAAAACCACTTTATCAAACATTAATATACACAACTATACTTTAGCATACTTAATGACATCAATTAAACTAATAAAGCCACCTATCATCTTAATTTCATACTTTTTTACAATTATTAATATTTTCAATCATTATATATTACATATCTCCATTTCATAGTTTTCAACATACTAGTACATATTGCCACTTCATATATATTACATAACTAAAAAGAGTAAGACATATCTCATTTGGCCATACCAACTTAATCACCCTTATTACCTCATTTTATCATGTTACATACACAATTTAACACTTATACTCCCATATACTCACTTAACACAAGTTTTAGCCACACATATATCACACACTACACTTATTCTTTTATCATCATTCCACACTTTAACTAGGTCTATTTAACTTACAACTCATCTTATTCATCAAATATTATATTTATGTCATTAATTACCTCATTTATTATATATACACATAACACATATAACTAATTTACACACACACACATACTTAAATTATTAATAAAATTGGATACACTTACCTCTTAGTCCAAAATAGACTTAAAACACTTTAATCATCTCTCTTATCTTCTTTTTTCCTTTTGTTTTTACTCTTCCCATCTTCCTTCACACAAATATGACAAGAAAAACTGATAAAAATTCATAATAAATATTAGAAACATCAATAACTTTAATTAACCTCAGTTATCACTTATTAAAACCTTAAAACACTTATAAAAATTATTGAAATCCAATTACAATCACTTACTTAAGAATTTATCACTATTCATCTAAGAGATCAATCCTCAAAATACTTCTAATTCTACTTCAATTTTCCTTTTTTAATACTTGAGAAAACTTTATGATATCTTTAAATGATGTTTGAATGTGAGGTATGGTAGGTTGGAAGGGAACAATCAAGTACAAAAGCTTGATTTGTTCTTCCATGGTCGATGCAAGATAGAGGAAGGAAGGAGGTTGAAAATGCTTATTTCTTTTGACTATATTTAGGCTTTTATAATCTCTCATTTGATGGTCAGGATTAATCTTTCAATAGATCCAATGGCCCAAAATCTTAAAGTCTATAAAATCCTTTATTTTTCTTTTTCTATTCCTTTTATTTATTTCTTCCAATTACATATATCAATTAACATTTCTTATGGTACCAAATAATTATACAAGTCATTTTACCCAAGGGTTCTAAAATCACACTTGAAAACCTCAAAAAACCAATTTAAATTGACACTTTTAACTTTGTTTAATTTTTAGAAACTTCCTATAATCTTCAAAAATTCCACTTCTAGTTCTAGTGAACTCTTTAGAATATTTGAGGTTTAAAATGTGGTATTCCTAGGTCCATCTGAGCAAAAACACTGTAATTATTGATTCAGCTCAGATTATGCTACTATTCATAAAACATTGTCATAAAAGCTTCGTTACTATTTTTAACCATCTTAATGACTCTGTTTTCATTTCAAACTTTGCCCAATATTATGTTATAATTAATACTTTCATCTTGTTTGATTAGTGCATCTCAAGTCTTAGGTAATACTATTCCCACCTTAGGAAGCATTATTTATTAATACACTCGTTATCTATCATTAACTATCCAAATTTCCTTATTTTTATACCAAACTACACTTGTAACCTATTTATGACATATACTATTCATCTATATAAAGAATACCGTTCATGTCTTGATATTTACCATTCATAATCTTAGGATTTTCGGGTGTTACATTTATTCTTAATGATGTTTAGTGAAACTAGTTAGTTCTTTAGAGTGATAAAAATTGCATAGACAAGGCAACATAAAATTTGAAGAATTATCAAGCTGCTGGAAGTGGAGGCTTAATTGGTATACACATAAATGTGTCCATTACAATTGGTAAGCATTGTAGCTAGCTAGTAAGAAAGATTTACTATTTCGTTTATTTCTATTTTGAGTTTTTTATTAATTATTTTGAGTGATTGTTTTGTTTATTTCTATTGAGGGAGAAATATTGTAAAAGCACTTAAAGCTAATAATCTCTCTTCATTGTCATCTTTAGAGTTAATGGCTTTAAGGGAATTGAGAATTTGAGATTATTAGTGCTTAAACAAAATAAATCCGTAATGTAGTAATTTATTTAATTTTGACAAAAATATTTTAAGACTTTTATTTTTATCAATCGATGTAATAGGTTTGTTGTAGTTATTTATTACAATTTTTGTTATTTTTTTTATTAACTTTATCTTGAGTTTTGATGTTGATATATAATTGATATAATTGATACTTAAGTTTATGGATGTATGCCTTATAATTTATAAGTTTAAAAATTTGGGCTTTGTGTTAGAAAGAAGACATGTCCTAACATTTTATTTTCTTTGATGTTGATTATTAATGTGGTATATTTGGTGTGGACAAAGGAAATGGGTTGGAAGCTAACCCTGGTTGAGAAACATTTGCATGTTATACATATAAGCATGATGGACAATCATTTTTTAGTAAGAAGGAATATAGTGTGCATATAAGTCATCTAACTAATTAATTTGTTAAATTTTCAATTGTGATTAGTTGATGTTATATAAATTACCTTCATTCTAATTTCTATTTTTTTATATAAGAGAAACTTACACTCATTAAAGAGAGTTGTTCATATAATGGTCATAACTTAAATATTAATGAAGCTCTTATACTGCCACGTTGTAGAGGAGGAGAAGAAGAAAAGAATGTATGGTCTTGGTTCTAACAGGGTACATTACTATGGATTTACTCTTTTTAAAGCCTATCCTATTTATATATGATGCTCACTTAGCTATTTATACTTGCACTTAAAAGCCACAACAACTAGCTGAAGATGCTCAGCTCAAGAACTTGA
>CANXYI011337556.1:0-11018 GCA_948208565.1 Hura crepitans | reverse complement strand
AAAATTAAAGCTATTGGGCTACACTTCCAATGGGCTTGAGCATAGGGAAGGGCCTTGTTTGGTTTATTAATTAATTATTGTATTTTTAGGAAATTGAATTAGGAGTCAAACAAACATGTCCCTTATTTTATTTCCTATTTTTAAAAAATAAGGGCATTGTTTAGCTTAGCTTTAATTTCTGTAATTTTTTTCTTTGTTAAAAGGTGCCATCCAAACATGCCTCTTGCTTTTTATTTCCTTATTGAAATGGGGATTAGTGTAAGAGGCCTATAAATAGCCTCATTGTTGGTTTGTAAAATAACAGTTGAATCATCAATAATATTTGTGAGTTTTTCACCTAAGGCTTAGCCTAATTATATTGGAGAGGATAGCTTGTCTTTTTCTTTGTGTAACAAGAGTTGATTTTCTTCCAAGGTACTTTCTTTGGTGAATTTTTGTTCTTTTTATTTTAAAATCAACCAATTACTTTTGTTTCCATATATGTATTGTTTAGGGGTGTAATAAGTTGGGGGTTTATTCTCATTCTTATTCTAGCCATATTGCATGTTTTAGGGGTTTCAGGTTCTTTAACCTTGGGGTTCCGCATCAAATCCTTTCTAAGAGGGAGGGAATGATGTGAGCACAATCATGAGACAAAAAGAGTGGGACCAAAGATGAACTAGCATTACCACGTGGACCAATAACAAGTGCAAAGGCCAAGAAGTATAAGGAAGCATTGCAAGCTTTTCATGGGTTGAATGATTAGAAGTATTAAAGCTCATGATGACATGAATATTCTACCACACACACATAACCATGGTGGGCCGAATTTGATAAGTGGGCTACACTCAAGCTTATTTAATTACTTTAAGTCTAAATAGTGACTTTGGGTTGCGATATACTTATTAGGCTTTTGGGCTTAAGGAATATTAAAGCTATTAGGCTACACTTCCAATAGGCTTGAGCATAAGGAAGGGCCTTATTTGGTTTATTAATTAATTATTGTATTTTTAAGAAATTTAATTAGGAGTTAAAACATATCCCTTATTTTATTTCCTATTATGAAAAACAAGGGCCTTGTTTGGCTTAGCTTTAATTTTTATAATTTTATTTCTTTGTTAAGAGGTGTCATCCAAACATGCCCCTTGCTTTTTATTTCCTTATTAAAATGGGGGTTGGTGAAAGAGGCCTCTAAATAGCCTCATTATTGGCTTGCACAAGCACAATTGAATCATCAATAATATTTGTGAGTTTTCCATTAAGGCTTGGCCTAATATTATTAGAGAGGATAACTTGTCTTCTTCTTTTTGCAACAAGAAATGGTTTTCATTCAATAATTTCTTTAGTGAATTCTGTTCTTGTTATTTTAAAATCAACCAATTACTTATGTTTCCATTCATGTATTGTTAAGGGGTGCAATAGGTTAGGGGTTTATTCTTATTCTTGTTCTAGCCATATTATATGTTTTAAGGGTTTTGGATTCTTTAACATTGGGGTTCCGCATCATTTTGTTTGAGTTGTTTCTCCACCTTTATGGCCATGTTTACCATAACTTCAAACTCAACATAGTGATGGAGTTCTAATATGTTAACAATTTCTTTATTCAATCCACTAAGAAAATGTGCCATGGTGGCCTCTTAATCTTCTTCTATATTTGCTCTTATCATGGCAATCTCCATCTCTTTGTTATAATCTTCCATTGATTTGGAGCCTTGAGTTAGCCTTTGTAACTTATGATGTTGTTCTCTATAGTAGTATGAAGGAACAAATCACCTCCTCATTAATGCCTTTATTTTAGTCCATGTTGTAATAGGTCTTTCTCTATATTGCCTTCTATTCAGCACCAACTAATCCCGCTAAACCAAAGCATAATCAATAAATTCAATAGCAGCAAGTTTTACCTTTTTCTCCTCAGAGTAGTTGTGGCATTCAAAGATCAGCTTTACTTTTCTCTCCCACTCCAAGTAAGCATCAACATCATTCCTTCCTTTCAAAGGTGGAATCTTTATCTTGATGGAGCTAAGATTATTGTCTCCTTAATTGTCACCTCTAAAATCTCTCCTTATGTTTCTTATTGAAAAATTGTCATCTTCTCCTTCAATCCCATTATAAGCATCAAAAGCATGTTCTCGAATTCTATCTTTATGGTTTGTGTTGCTTTTGTTCAAACTCTGCTCCAACCATTTAGAGTTCTCCTTAACATGATGCTCTATGTTCTCCATTCTATCCTATAACTCCATGTAAACTACTTTTAGACATTACAAGTAGCCTTGGATTGCTTCTAAGGCTATAAATGATCCTTTTTCTTTGTTCTATTCCTTGTCACTACTTCCTAAAGTCATTTTTTAAATTTTACAAGAAAGATGCAAGTGAAATTACCTCACCTCACTCCCTCACATGTTTACTCTCAAAAGAAGTGTAATCATTCATGTTTCACTCAAATTTAGGCTTTTACACTCCTTTTAAGCTCTCTTTCCTTTAACCTCTCAAAGGATTCTTTACGTGTTTTTGCTTCAAAACCAAGTCCTTGTGTCAATGCAAACACAAGCAGCGAGTAGAATTAGCAAGGAAATAACCTATCAAAGAAAATGCAAGAAAAAAAATGCTAGAAGAAAATGTAACAAAAAAAGAAATTGAATTAACACACTAGGAGTATAAAGCGTGTGTTTTGTTACTTTTGAGAAAATTGAGTACAAGATAACAAATTGTAACTCAAATAATGCAAATGGAAGCAAAAGTGGATATTTGACAAAAATGGAAACTATAGGTGCAAGAAAATGACAAAGTGGAATTGCTGTAGGAATTTCGATTTCTCCAAATGAGGAACCAAAATATGACCTAAAATATCCCAAGTGATGATGATCTTAGTGTATTCTAATGGTAAACAATACTTAGAATGAATTAAAGCCTAAATTGTAGTATGATTAAGTATACTTACTTGTAACCCAATATTGTGCATTATACCTCTTTTGCTATTCAAACTCAATTCTAGTGCTCAAATCAATAAACTTCAGCAAAGGTATATTAATTAAATTCAAATAATCCAACTAGCATAATCAAATCACCAAGACACACTAATTTGTACAATTTCAAGATTCTTATTATTTTATGCGCGATTTCCTTTCCTTTCCTTTTTTTTTTCAATTTTTTTCCAATTAATGATACTCCAGCAATACAAAAATGTAATTGAACTGAAAATAAAAAATTAGAAGCAATCAAATCATGATTGGATCAAATATGCTCAAATTCAGCCTAATTGTTATTCTATGTGTTCTAGGCTGCAAATAGATACTCTAATTATGATTTTATGCCTATGGATAAATATTTAATTACCTAAAATCAGGCTCTAATACCAAATGATGCAGAACCCCAAGATCAAACATGATAATATAATCCATGCAACTAGGCTTTAAAACTAATTTAAACACAATTGAACAAACTAAGATCTAGCACCTCTAAATTCAATTAATGAATTAGCAATACCAGATATAAGAATCCCAAACCTCTAATTAAACTAAGTTAATTAGCAATTTAGAGATAAAGAAATCAAGAAAGAATCGTCACAAAGCAAATATCTTGATAAGATAACAATTCTTGACAAAAACACAAGAGAAATCTACCCTTCCAATTAATAGAACTCATAAATTGAGAATAAAACGTTGAATGCTCTTTCCCCTACATTGGTTTGCCTTATATAGGCAGCAAACAAAGGTTATACAAGAGTTGTGTTTTATTTAAACTCCTCTATAGAGTTAATTCCTTGATAAACTACCTTAATAAGATAAGTTTTTAGAAGAAATAACCCCTTGGCTGAATTTTTACATGGATATTAAGTTATTGGGCTTGTTTCAAGCTTAACCCAACATATTTGCCTTCATATTTCACCTTTGGCCTAACTTGAATCTTAGTCCAATCTTGAATCTTCATAAGAAGCCTAATCTATATTCTTCAATGTCCAAATGCATTTAGGTAGCCTATATGATCCATTTGAATGCACAAGCATCTCACATGACTAGTAGCACATGGTTGGCACCTAATAGGCACATGGTTGGCACCTGATAGGCACATGGCTAGCAAATGAATTGTTGACCTTCACTTGTTAACTTTTGTCCTAAAATTCCAAAAAGGAAATTTTTGACCTAATAGTGTGAACTATGTCCTAACTTAGGTAGTTACACCAAATGATAACTAAGAATGACAAAAATGTCCAAAAAACCAAAAAAGAAAACTTTTTGTTTAGGCTCTTTTACACCCAAACTACTTATAGGAATAAGATCTAGGCCTTTTGAGATGGTCCAAACACAAAAGAAAGATGGATAGTTAAGGAGGTCCATTCAAAGCTTGTTTAGCATCTTGAATTGCAAGTTCTTAAAGCTTCATTTGGTCTTACACAAATTTGCCCATAAAGTTTGCATAAGCCTCCTTAAGTTTCTTAGCTTTGCTTCTTGTAATTGGTCCACTTGGAATGCTTAACTTGTCCTTTGATTGTACATCTTTAACTTGGCCTTGTGTGCATACAAGAAAAAAAAACTTCATCAATGTCCTATGACAAAGATGCTTCAGTGTCTTCAGCTTTCATCTTCCCTTTGTCTTGATGATCTAGTATGGCTATGGTCAAGATCTCTTTTTTGTGCATTATTTCTAATATATGCATATTCATCCTGACTTCTTCATCTTAGAAATCATAAACAACTTTGACTTTCCCAACTTCTTAGTTAAAAGCATCATTAAAGATTTTGAACCCTGGTACCACTTTTCCTTCTATCATTGATGGCTCAAATTGTCCACAATATTCGACATTTTCTAAAGCTCAGACAAAAATCTACTCCAGAAGGGGAATTTTTGTCTCCTTTTTTGGCTTTAAAGACTCGGCCATGTATCCCAATCCTCTTTGATCTTTTTATCCATGTTGCTAGATGAAAGTTTCCATTGCTTGAGACTTGCTTCCCAAACCTATTCCTACTAGATAATTCATCTTTTCAACATGTTAACAACTTTTAGATTATCCTCTACTTCATTCGAAAAGATTCTAGCTATGTAAAAGTCATTTAATGGTTAGTTTTTGATCTCTAGCATAGACACTTGGTTTTCCCTTATAGCTTTAATGGTCACAATCTCACCTTTATGTGGCATCTTTATGATTTGGTGTAGTGTTGATGGTACTCCTCCTAGCTTATAAAACTAAGGCCTTCCCAAAAGTAAAGAAAAATTAGATGGGATGTCAAATACTGCATATTTAATGTCATCTACAATAACTCCTATCTTAACCTTCACTTTGAAAGTGTCGTAAGCCTACCTTTTGTTATTATCATAAGCCACGATGGTAAGCTTTGACTGTTTAATCATAGAGTCTTCTTTCATGTGCTACTACAACCTTTAAAAGATAGACATTGATTAATAAACCATCATACACATGATTTGCTTCCCATTTACTTTAGCTTTTATGTATAAAGGCTGATTATGATGGCACCCCTCTAGTGGTGCATCTATATCAGCAAAACTCAAAATCTCTTTTCCCTCTCCTTTGACCATTTCTACTAAATGTGGTGGGGAAATGGTTATTGAAATAGTTAAGGCACACAATGCCTTTATTATCTTTTAGCCATATGAAGGGGATTGTCGTAAAAGATCCTATATTGAAATCTGAGTCGGAGTTTTCTTCAACTATTTCATCAGAGGGTCATCCTCCTTCTCTACTTCTCGCACCACTCAACCACTTTGAGTCACTACTTTAGCTTCCTTTTTTTTTTGCTTGTTCTATTTCTAAATCCACCCATAGATCCTTATCTTTTTCCTCTTCATTATCATTAGCCTAAATCTTGATGGTATTCATAACTTTTGATTGATCAACACGCCTCTCTATAGCCAAATACTGATACCTATATAGATTTTATAACACATACCATTTTGATAGCCCTAAATTCACCATATAGACCAATGAAGGAACATTTGAATAGGACCCTTAACTCTTCTATCTCTCTTTGAGATATGGGATCTGTTTAGTGTCGATAAGATCCTAGATGTGATCTCTCAAAGTATGACATTGCTCTATATCATGTCTAGAGTGTTGGTGGAAGTGACAATAAAGGTTAGCCTTATAGTGTGGTAATCCTTGATTCCTTTCTAGTGATGGTGGCAAGGGATAAAGTTTTCCCTCCTTCTGAAAGCATTTCAAGCACCATGACAAAAGCTTAACCAAGTTTGAGTAATGCTTGGTGGTTGTCGACAGTTCAATTGTCTTTCCCATTCTTATACTACCACTTCCTCAACTGTACTCGGTATTTGTAGTCTTCTTATTAAAACTCTTGGCACTCTTCTTTGCTTCAAAATATTTCTCTTTGAAATCTATGATAATATCTTTGAGGGATTCCCAATCATTAATCTCTTTCACTTTGAGCCTATCCTTCAAGTAACTATTGGCATTCCTGATAAACATTTTTATCTAATTTACCATATCAAGTTTTTTTCCTTATTTCTAGGACCCTCTACATCCACCTTATTAAGTATTCGAGGAAGGTCTCGTTGGATTTTTTACTTCAATAGCTCAAGGTCCTTCATTGTATTCTCTATATATGTACTGCAATCATATTAGCTGAATAAAGCTTATGTTACCTTATTCTAGTCTTTCTTAACCCTTTTCTCTAGTTTATGGTACTAATCAATCGCTCTTCTTTGAAAAGTGAGGTTGAAGTAATTTACTTTTTATTTAGTACTTAGCTTTGAGCCATGCATAACAATAACATACTACTTGCTAGCTCTTAGGTGTGTTGTGTCATCAAATCTTTGCAACTCTAACATCTTAAACTTGGCTAGCAATAGTTCCTCATATTCAAATTTTAGCTCATCAAGATCTATACCCTTACCCATATTAAGGAACCTAGATATAGCCTATATTTTCTCTTCTAATTTCTTCATGGATGCATCTTCCACCCTATGCATAGTCACCTCTTTCTTCCCTTTTCTTCTTTAGAATCCTCACAATAGTCAAAATTCAAATTGAAATAGGTGGCAGCACTCTTTTCTTTTTCTTTAGATCCCTCAGCCTTCATACCAAAACATCTAAAAGTGACTGGTTACATAAATGAGGCAACAGGCACAACTTTATGAGTTTCTAGTAGAGATAATTTTACAGATGTAGTTCTAGCCAATGCCTTGGCTAGCATGGATATAATCTTCTTGTCAAATTCCCTAAGCTTCTAATCGATCTTGGCATCAATCTCTTGCATGATAGGTGTATTACTATCATTTTGTCTTTGCCATTTTTGTATGGTCAGTGATGATAACTTCTCTTCTGACTATCATATCATTTGGACCCCTAATCTAATTAGCTTGCACGAGATCAATGATGGTTGCAAGTTAAGGGGTTAGTAAGTGATGTATGACATGCATGAAATATAGATGCATAAGGATTTATGAAAAAATGACAAATACATACACAAGCTTTCAAACCTTATTTCTTCCCACACACGAGGTCCATATGTCTGCCCTAAGAGGGCTTTTACCCATGGGACATCGAGGTTTTGATAGGCTCAGATGATGAATAACAAAAAGTAAAACATTATAATGCTTATACATAAAAAGATACATGCAAAATATTTGACCTATTGATATTAGATATGTTCAGTCGAACAAAAATGCGGTGTTTAACCCATTCTAGTTAGAAAAGACCTAATGGGTTCAACAACATTTCGAGATGATTAAATCATGTTTCACATATACAGGTCCACATATCACATAATGCAAATTTTATAAAGACCTAAGGGAAGTTATTATTGGTTATTATATGAGCTTATGGTTTAGATCACGCAAGTTATGGCCATCCAAGCATGATCCCTCCACAACGAGTATGTCTAATCATGAGCATTCAATTGATTAGTTCACTATTTAATATACCTCATAGGTATAAGGCTTATATTTGATGACAACTTCAGCATTCCCCCAAATTGAGTGAAAATAGGTTTGTCCTTCAAAATGGCATCAAGGGTAAAAAGGGATGCCTAACTTATTTTAAGGCTCTAGCATGTAAAGTAATGTCGAAAAAAGATAATATTATAAATTCAAAACATTAAGTCCATATTAATTTGGGGTATTTTCAAAGCATGGTCTCATGGTGTCCCCAATGGAGTCACCACCATTCACATCTTTCCTTTTTTTGATATGTCTCAAGAAGTCGATCAATTGGAAATTACCCAAGACTTAATGTGATCCTTACTCCTCAAATTCCAAAAGATAAGAAGGAGATTTGAGAAATCTCAAGCCATCCCCAATTAATTGATATGGGAGTGCGAGTTAAGCACCATAAGGTATAAGTCACCACCCAACTGAGGTTAGAAAATACCTTGTAGGGCCAAACCCAAAGAAAGGTCCAAAACCCTATTCTTATATATATACCTCAAGTTAATACAAAATTCTAGATTGAATTTATAATTTAATCATTTTCCTCAAGAGGGTTTTTTGAAACTCAAAATTAAGTATTTAATCATATTGAGGATAAAACTGAACATATTTACAAAGGTGAAGGAAAGCCTAAAAAAAGAAAGAAAACATACATCAAATTGAGCAATTGATTATTTTGAGAACTTTGGTTCTTGCATACTAAATTATTATGTTGAGAACTTTGGTTCTCACATGCCAACTTACAAAAATGGATTTTATTGTTGTGACTTTTATTAAGGAAAATCAAAACCCATTTTATTAGAAAACACCAATTAATTAGGTAGAAATTGATTTTTGATTGCATAAAAATCATTTTCTACCTATTACAGGATTCATGGAATATATAGGGAAATAAACTGAACCAAAATAAAAATAAAAGTTACATGGCAATTTCCTAAACTACATTCTAACCAAAAGCAATATGAATTAACAAAAATTACATCACAAAGGTAAAAAGCGATCAACTCAATAGAATGAAAATATCAACGAGACAAACGTCAAATTGATCAAGCAAATATCATCACCAACATCAAGAAAAAGTATAAAACAAGCATTAGCAAAATAAAAGAGGCAATAGGTCTCACAAAAAATAAAAAAATAGCAGTAAATAAAGGAGTTAAAGAAAAAAAGAGCAATAAAAATCATAGAGTATAATTGCCTTTAAAGAGCCTTATTCCTTTTGATTGGGTTTGCATTGAAAATAGTTTTCAAAACTTGTAATCAAATATCTAGAGAAAGTATGAAATATTTCTATCTACTATACATTTTTCAAAAATTGTGCAAAAGTCCTTTTTCTACTATCGTTGTCATAGCTGACAGTGTTAGGGCAAAATAGCCATTTCGAACAACCAAATGGCCATTTTTAAGGCCTCTAAAATAGCCATTTTGGGAGTCAAAATGGCCATTTTATTAGCCTTTAAAATGGTCATTTTGGCTATGGTCAAAATGACATAGTTTTGCTAAAAACTTTTAAAAATTCCTCTTTTATTATCCAAACACCATTTTTAAAGTTCAAAACCTTTGACATTTAACACCTTATGTTGAAAATAGCCTATTGGTTGGAAAAAGGATTGTAGGCCAAACGTCATGATTCTCTTATCAAGATTTCCTATCTTGTTTTCATATTAGGTAAAACGAACTCAGGAGCCTTAGGACATAATGTCTATAATACCAAATCCTGAAGATATCCTAAATTAGGTAGGACAAGGTCTTATGCCTATTCCTTAATCTTTCAAAAGGTAAGGCGCTCTCTCTCAAGCTTTTAGTCTACACTTTCAAGAATCCAATTGATGCAGAACCCTAAGGTTAAAGAACCCAAAACCCCTAAAACATATAATATGGCTAGAACAAGAATGGGAATAAACCCCCAACCTATTGCACCCCCAAACAATACATATATGGAAACACAAGTAATTGGTTGATTTTAAAATAACAATAACAAAAATTCACCAAAGAAATTACCTTAGAAGAAAATCAACTCTTGTTGCAAAAATAAGAAGACAAGCTATCCTCTCTAATATAATTAGGCCAAGCCTTATGTGAAAAATTCACAAATATTATTGATGATTCAATTGTAATTTTACAAACTAACAATTAGGCTATTTATAGGCCTCTTACACCAACCCCCATTTTAATAAGGAAATAAAAAGCAATGGGCATGTTTGGATGACACCCTTTAACAAAGAAAGAAAATTATAGAAATTAAAGCTAAGCTAAACAAGGCCCTTGTTTTTCAAAATAGGAAATAAAATAAGGGATATATTTGTTTAACTCCTAATTAAATTTCCTAAAAATACAATGATTAATTAATAAAGCAAACAAGGCCCTTCCCTATGCTCAAGCCCATTGGAAGTGTAGCCCAATAGCTTTAATATTCCTTAAGCCCAAAAGCCTAACAAGTATATGGCAGCCTAAAGTCACTCTTTCAACTTGAAGTAATTAAATAAGCTTAAGTGTGGCCCACTATCAAATTCAACCCACCATGGTTATTTGTGTGTGGTAGAATATTCATGTCATATTGGACTTCAATACTTCTAATCATTTGAGCCATGAAAGCTTGCAATGCTTCCTTGTACTTCTTGGCTTTTGCTCTTATTATTGGCCCACATGGCAATACTAGCTCATCTTTGGTCCCACTCTTCTTGTCGTCTATCATGATTGTGCTCACATCATTCCCCCCCTCTTCCAAAGGATTCATCCTCAAATCTATATCAAATTCAAAAGGAGATAAATTAGAAACACTAAAAGTAGCACTAACATTATACTTACCTAGCAAGTCTATCTTGTATGCATTGTCATTTATCCTTTCCAGCACTTGGAATGGACCATCACCCCTCACATCAAGCTTATATTTTCTTTGCTATGGGAATCTTTCCTTTCGCATATGTACCCAAACCTAATCACCTAGTTCAAAAATAACTTGCTTTCTACCTTTATTAGCTTTTTGGGCATACATGTGATTCTTCTTCTCATTTTGTTCACATGCTTTCTCATGTATTGTTTTAACCAGATCAGCCTTCTGCTTTCCATCTAAATTAGAAATCTCATGTAAAGGCATCAAATCTAACATAGTTAATGGGTTAAAACCATACACAATCTCAAAT
>CANXYI011337510.1:0-12211 GCA_948208565.1 Hura crepitans | reverse complement strand
ACAAATTAATTATTTAATTGCTTATCGTATCACTTATATCCTTTGTCCAAGTTACTAGCCCATATATGTCAAACAGATATCTAAGTACTGGGTATCAACATCATGATATACAGTGGCCCATATTTTAGACCTCACGGCTGTTGCACCAGCATATCAAATTAGTATAGTGTGTATTGGTCTTGTTGAACCTCCCAATAGTTGCACCCACTTTAGAATATATGTGATTGTTTTGTTAGATCTCCCAATAGTTGCACCCATATTATAGTCAATATCATCAAAATAATTAATACATATGTGTGCAGTGGACTTAGTGAACCTCTTAGCGACTACATCCACTTTAGAATACATGTAGTGATTCCGTTAGACCTCTCGACAGCTACACCCACTTTTATAATTAATTATAATTAAACTTCAATATCATCATATGAATGACACCAAAGTGTCTTAGCAGTTGCTACATCCCATAGTTGATCGGTCAACCTATCCAGTAGGTTGTCTAACATGTATAGGACATTTTGTATCCATTTTTATTGTTCATAATTTAAATGTTTCATGAATATTTGATCATGCCAAATTTCAATCACATATTCATTTAGATGATGTCATATCAATACTGTCCATGACTTTGCCCATTTTATGTTCATGATTATTCCATATTACTCATCTCATAGCACATATTCCATTATACACATTCATTAGTTGTCACCATATATTATCATCCCAATAGCTATTTTGCATTATTCTTGTTGTAATACCATTTCCATTACATAGATTACAATTTACCATTTTCAATTCACATGTCAATCATTTCTATTACATATATTATCAATCACCATTACTAATTCATATCTCACACAAATTATGTACTACACCTACCACTATGCGGTACACATACTTTATTTGCAACAATTCCATCATTTCACATAATAATCAATGTACATTTTCATTAAATGTTATACTTATTTATTCTAGCACACAACAATTTAGTTCTTTCTTTTATACAATAATTTCATATGTTCCATCTATGTCCCTAATTTTTATACAACATAAGCATATTTTTGCTTCCTCATTTATCTTAAATTCACTCCATTTTTTATTTATATTAGTCAATTAACATATATTAAACCTTAAAATACCGCTAGCATTAATTTAAGGTTATTTTAACCCTTACGGTACACTATTTCCCTTATGTACATAATATGGAATTTACATAACATGCACACACACTCACATATTTTATTAAATACAATTACAGAGAGCTTATTCGATGTCCCAAATATGATTTTACAATTTCTTTTTGCCCTTACTCTTGCTATCCACCAAGTTTTCTAAATTCTATAATATGAAACAAATTAGAAAAATTCATAGAAAAATCTATGCACCTCTAAATTAGAAAATAACTCTAGAACCATCATCTAAAGCTCCTTTAATAACCTAGAAAAAAGCTAAGGTTTAGTTTTAGAGGTTACCACAATTTAGGGCTTCAAAGCACTAAATTTTCAGTTACCTCTTTTTACCATTAAACACCTTTTTCATGTAAAATTGACCTCAAATTTAGCTTCTAGGGATGATATAGATGATTTTTTATGTGTCAAGTTTTAAATTTGGTGATAATTTAAGGGACAAATATGGGGAAAAATGGAGAAGAGAGAAAGAGAATGGCATTATGTTTTTAGGGATTTGGAGAGAAAGCTGACTTCTTTTGATCATGTAAATCTACATACATGCTCTTATACTATTTATCTAAAGAGCATAGACAACCATTATTTAGCCATATGGTGATTCGATGGTTCAAATTAATTCTATTTTTGTTTTAATCCCTTAAAATGTGATTTTAATGTTACATGCCTTTAAAGACACTTATTTTAGTTCCAAAAAATATAATAATTCTCAATTTAGATACCCCTAAAATCTTAAGTCCAAAATCTAAAAGGAATAGGTTAACAAATCAATCATGTTTTTAAGAAATTTAGATTAAATATTGATTGATGTTAGAAATTCTAATTTCACATCTATTGAACTATTTAGAGCATTTAACCTACAGGCCATGCTACTTTTAGGATAGTCTGAGCATACCTAATCTATTTTACAACTCAATGTAAACTCAAGTCGTTATTTAATAGATATCAATGAGAAATTTTTATTTGATCAATAGTTAGTGCAAATAACTTCATTTTCATCATTATTTTATGCATCATAGTTCTATGACTAGAACTTCCCCTTAGCCACCTCAATGTGACTTAGTTACTAGGGAAATACTATTTCATGCCCTGGGAAGTACTATTCATAAAACTAGGATTTTTGAGTATTACGATCGAGGCTTAAATTGCCCTACTAGCCTAGATCTCTAAGTTGAGACTGATCTTTATAATGACTATATAGCTAGGCCTCTCTTTTGCTTCTTGCTAGCTTTTAGGGTAGAACTAGCTTAACCTATTGTGAAGGATATCTTTTTTTTAAAGTTCTCCATCCTTTCTTTCAGTATATCTTCAATTGATAGTTTGCAACGACCAATAAGGTAAACTCCCTGATCTTGCTCATAGTAACCTATAGCTTGTTAATAGTGTTAAGGCCCTTCTCAAACATCTTACACTTTTTTTCTTCTATAGGCATGATCTATATTGAATATCTGCTAAGCCTGGTGAACTCTTTCCAATATTTTGACATTATCATTTTACCCCTAGGGTGTTTCTATCTATGATTATCCAATTAAACATTGCATGACATATAATTTATGTACTTGGTCATTATTAGCCATTTAATGCTTAAACTTTACCATTTTAAACCTTTATTTATTTTTAGTGGAAAATTACTAGAATTCCCCTATGTCATGTTTCATAGTCACATATGGTTTTATTGATTTTATTTAATTACTTCAACTAGCCTAACTCAGGAGACATCCCTGACAGACACTAGATCTAGAGGGAAAAATAATCTAGTGTAGTGGTCCCCATTCTTGACTGGTGCTATTGTATAGGCTCAAATGAGTTCTGGCACCTATGGTGCAAATAACAAAGGTTTGTCTACCTAGCAAACTAGTCTATCAAACAAACTAGTGCAGTAGCCCTTAGGGACCTACGTAGCTACACTGGCATCATATAATGATCAATCAAGAAGTGGTTGTGCCTGCCCAATAGACTGGTCTATCTAAAAGACTAATAAAGTGGCCCCAATAGGGACTTATGCCGTTGTACTGGCCCTATATAAAAAGTAGACAGTGTAGTAGCTACTAAAAATCCCAAAGTTAACTAGTCAACCCATCCAGTGTGTGTTTAACTAATGGGCTAACTAGCTCATTTTAAGTCCATTTATTGATCAATAGTGTTCTTGTAATATTTAAGTTGCAATAACAGATAGTTATAAATTTTATTACATAGCTTATTTTTCAGCCAATCTAATATAGTTACATTTTTGCTCTACTAGGTAAGATTCCAAAAATAATTTTATGTTTTGTTATTAGTAATATACAAGGTTTAATATATCTCAATTTATCATAACATTATTTCTTATGAATTTAACATTTCCTATCCAGTGGCATTTTTTATTTAGGAATAGGTCAACTAGACAGTTATAGGTCCTTTTGACTAATTTTCAAGGTTCATTTTTGGGACCATCTAAGGTCCAATTTTAGTGCAGTTTTCATTAACAAATTCATACATGCTATAGGCCCAAAGCCAATATATAATAGGCTAATTACAAGGACAGACATATGCTCAAAAAGCCATCACACATAATTATACATAATAGCCCTCAAGGCATAAATTTTAGGCAACTTATTTAGTCTCAAGTTATAGCCCTTTTAAAGGCACATTATATGCAAATTTTCATGCATTCCTTCAACCCAAGTTTAGTATTATTTCTCATGTCATTTCCTTACTACATTATATGTCATTGAAAGTAGACAAGTTATTTGCTTCTATGCCAAAGATTTAAGCTAATTATTCTTGTCTAACTAAGCATTAGTATACACAACATGGAACACTTATTATGACCTTTCTCATGCCATTATCATTAATCTAACTTTCAGGTACAACTACTCAATAACCTTTATCATGCATTTCTATATCATTCATGACACAATTACTCATTAATCAATAGCTTACTCCTACTTGTATACATACCTTTACCATTTCATGCAATTTAAGTACACATTATCAAAGGTCATGTCACTCACATATCATGCATTACATGCATATCATATTGTATCTCCTATAGGCACCTAATTTGCTCATGTAGCATGCTTGCCTAACTTTGCCATGCCATGTATACCTTTTGGCCACTAAAGGGAATTTGGCCATTACATATATTTTGACATTACATGTCATATATGCACTTTATGCATCCATATGCTAGCATTTATCCACATATATATGCTTTATACTATGCATACCATACTACTATACAAGACATACACGCCACGACTATATGCACAATTCATACATATCATGTGTCTTCCTAGAAATTCTTAAGAGATACCCCAATATATCAATTCATAAGCCATTAAGTTATGCCTTACACATCACATACACCTCTTTAACAACATATACATCCCTCAGCCATAACCAAAATTAGCATATACCTCAATTCTTTTCATATAACCACCATGAAATTTACATACCATCTTGCCTAAAGCTTTAACCATTCAAGGAAAACACTTATACATGCTCATTTATGAACTCAAACCTTTACTACTCAAGGAGAAGCTACTGTAATTTAAAGGACATAAAGTGAAAGATTGAATTAACTTACCTCTCTCACTTTGAAGATGCCATTTCCACTATGCTAAGGCTTTCCAGCTTTATTTTTAGCCCCATGATGACATCCTCCTTTGCTCTTCAAGCCCTTTATTGCCCTAATTCACCTCAAACACAATTTACATACATCCCCATAGATGTTAGGCACCTTAAGGAACATTTCTAAGCATGAAAACTGAAGAAAAATAAAATGAGAAGAAAAGAACTCCTTTTGCCATGATTATTTACATACATACCCCTACTGGACCGCTTTTGTCCAAAAAACTTTGTTGAATTTTAATTCATAGCTGAGAGCTCCTTTTGCCATGATTATTTTTCTAGAACTTCACTAACATCCTAACTTGAAATAAGGAACTCAAAAATTACAAGTTTGTCTAAAGGAAGAAGATGAAAGCCTCTCTCTAGCAAGCTTTGGCATCACTTGTTGGATATAAATGGTGAGAAAATTTTGGCTTTTATATGGTGGAGAAATCTAGTTGGCCACTCACCTTGCCACATGTCAAGGCCCAAGGCCAGCTGGCAAGTGCATAGGTGGGGCCCCTAGCCACTCGATCCATCCCAAAACAGCTCAATTTTTTGAAAAACTTCAAAAATTCACCAAAATTTACACGGACCTCTAAAAATTATATCATTATTTTAAAATTCATAGTTTAAACCCTTATAACCAGTCATAAATTTTTGTGGTCAAATTCCATCGATAGGGTAGTTTTGGGACTACCTTAATTTACGTGCCAACCTAAAAAATTATGAGAATTTGCAAATGACCTTTAATTTAAAAAATTCTTTCACCATTGGTCTCAGTGTAATTTTTGAGATTTAGAGTCCACTATTTTTGTGTTTGTTTAGCACATTCTGGGTCAATCCTGGCCCGAAAAATTTTTATTGCATCGGGGGTATCTTATAGACCAAAATAAATTGTTGGTTTTGCTAAATTTTAAAATTTTACTTTTTTCATTAAATTAAAGCCCTTTAAAGTTTCATGGCTAGAGTCACTACCTCGATTTATATGCACATGACCCAACACACCTACCGAACCCAGTGGTATTGTTCACAAAGCCTCAGAACATGGGTGTTACATTTTTTCCCCTCTTAAGAAAATTTCATCCTCGAAATTACCTAGAGCAATCACATAAGAACACAGAGCTTTCATATGATCTTTTGGCTCTTAAGTAATTTACTTAGTATTTTTTACCTCCATAGCACTATAATAGTGGTATGGACTCATTCTTCCACTAGCTTACTTCATGAACCATAGTTTGAGCTAGTCCCTCTGCATCTCTTCAAATTTGACTGTACTTCAATCTTTGTCATCGAAATCACATGTAATGGATCAGATCTACACCTCCTGAGCATAGAAACATGGAAAACATCATGTGTCTGCTATAGTTTAGGAGGTAGTACAAGCCTATATGCTAGAGGTCAGACCCTATCCATTAGGAATATTTTTCTCCAACTATATATTGAGTATCTATCTAATTTCAAGATAACATATGATTCCTATCTAATAACAACTGTTATTAGCCGATTTTTGATTAATTCCACCTTTTTCTTCAACCTCTTTAATCAAGTCTAATGGAGATTTTCTCTTTCCACTTCACTGCAACATAAAGGAGTTCTGCATTATCTTTCATACACCGCCTCATATGGGTTAATCCCTAAAATAGACTGATAATTACTATTATAGGCAACCTGTGCCAAAAACATATATATATAGATCCTGATTATCAATAAGCTTATTAATACCATCTCACACCATATTATCAAATATCTATATCACCCTCTCAGACTATCCGTCAGACTAAGGATAAATGGCTATATCATAGCTCAGCCTGGTGCCTAAAGCTACCTGCAGCTTCTTCCAAAAATATAGAAGTAAAACAAAGATCCCCATGAGAAATGACAGTCACTAGCATACCATGTAATCTAACTATCTCATCACATATGGCCTAGCTAAACACTCTAAATACTAATCCATCTTGACCGGGTATCTTGAAGTATTTTACCAATCTATCAATAATTATCCCTATAACATTGCATGTACCTCTGGCTAAAAGTAAACTCTTTACAAAATCCATGGTTAACTTTCCTTCTTTCTCCTCTGGCACAGCTATAGGATACAATAATCCAAAAGGAACCTAATGCTTAGCTTCTACTTGCTGGCATGTCAACACTTGACATCATATTCTGCCACATTTCTTTTCATATTAGGCTATCAATAATAAAATTTCCAATTCAAACATTCCTCCTAGGATGCAAAAAATAAGTAGCCTCATATGTCTCCTTAAGCATCTATAACCTTAAGTCCTTCGCATAAGATACACATGACCTATTATGACGATATAACTACTCATTTTTTGCTAACTCAGACCCTATTATCTTCCCCTCTTAAGACTTGTTCACCATATGTGCTAACTGCTTTCTTCCATTAATTTTTCCTTCATATGCTATCAAACATCTTGCTTTATCTATAACTCAGCCAACATAGCATCTTCTAAGGTGTACTATAATTATCATCCATACTTTTCAAGATTATCATAAATTTCTAGTGCTTAGCATTTGCTATTACCTTGGCTTTCCCTAGGCGGCAGTCAACCAGGCAATCATAATTCCTGATCAGCTCTAACTAGCTCTTTACTTAGGTTCAACTCTTTCTGAGTAAGAAAATATTTTAGACTCTTATAACCTGTATATATGTAGCATTTCTCTTTACATAGATAATGGTTTCATATTTTCCAAACAACCACAGTGACAGCTAGCCCCAAATTATGGGTAGGATCATTCCTCTCATGTACCTTCAATTGCCCTAAAGCATAAGCCATTACCTTTCCATCTTATATTAACACACATTCCAAATCATTAAGTGAAACATCACTAGACACTATAGAGTTCGTACCCTACTCATGTTGAACCAGGGTAAGAACTTTTATTAGCATATTCTTCAATTGTTCATAACTTGCTTGACACTTATCATTTCAATCTAACCTCACACATCATCTTAACCTATTAGGTCAAAAGAGTGGCAATAATGGAAGTCCTCTTACAAGTCCTTTGTAATATCAACTAATCCTAAAAAAATTTCTCACCTTAGTTACTTTCCTAGGTGATTCTCTTTCTAGTACTACCTTGCTTTTATTGGGATCAATTATGATTCCTTCTACTACCACCATGTGACCCATAGAAGAAACTTCCCTCAGCCTAACTCATACTCACTAAGCTTGACACACAACTATTGCTCTTTTAGGGTCTGCAACACAACTCTTAAGTGTTGTTTATACTCTTTCTAGTTTCTAGAGTACATAAGGATATCATCCACGAACACCACTACAACTTATTTAGATAAGGTTGACAAGCACTGTCCATTGAGATCAATGAAAGCTTTACTGAGGCATTGGTGATTCCCAATGACATCACCATGAACTTAGAATGCCCGCACCAGGTCCTCAAAGCAATTTTAGCAACATCAACTCTTTAGATCCTTAAATGATATTATCTAGATCTCATATCAATTTTGGAAAATATACTAGCCCCTCTCAACTGATGAAAGAGATCATCTATCCTAATAGGGGATACTTACTCTTGATAGAGACTCTATTTAGCTATCTATAAAGCAATTCATACCCTACATGACTTGCCTTTCTTTCTTCATAGATAGCATAGGCACTCCCTAAGGAGTTATACTAGGTCTGATAAAACCCTTATCTAATAATTTTTACAGCTGTACCCTCAGTCTTTTTAATTCAGTAGGTGATATTTTATGATGAGCAATAAGTAGTAGAGCAATACCAAGATACACCTCCATTTCAAAATCCAGTTCTCCCTGAGGTGATAAACCTAGTAGCTCATTAGGAATACATAAGGAAACTTAGCTTTAACTAAAATATAGGCCAGATCATATTTAAATCATTCAGATTAATACCATAGGCCAAACATGCCTTACCCCTTCTAAAGGAGTTGTTATATCTTGATAACAAAAATAAGATTGTCCAAAAGGTTCCTCTCACCATCCACTATCACTACCAGTCCTCGTATAGTTTAGAGGGTCAAACTTTTTTATTCACAATTAGTCATAGCTTAGTACTTAACAAGCTAATCTATCTTCGGATTACATCAAACTCATTGGGATGTGACTTGGTCAAATTAGCAACAAATTATACCTTGAATCACCAGAGGGCCTCTCCTATATACCTTGTTCACACTCACGCATTACCCCACAAGGTTATCAAATCTGATGTTCACATTAATATGCTCTGGATCTATTTGCCCATTCTATGCTTGTGCAGTACATACACCTGAGGGCATTAAATCAAGGTTCATCAAAGCCAAGACAGAACATTAGATAAACACAATACCAGTTATACCATCTAGTGCTACAGCCTCTTCTCTAGTTATCAAATTACACTATCAAGCTGAAGCATAAGCCTTAATTCTAGTACCTTGACTAACACTAGACTATACTCTTTTAGTCTACCTTTGACCCCTACTTTGGGGTGCAACATTAGGTATCTGTGTTTGAGCACCCTCTACCTATCCCTGAAGACACTCTCTCTATAGTGGTCTCTAACACCACAATAGAGACCTCTCCTATTTTGCCTTCTCTACATTGCCATAGTGCCTCTTTTAACAAATGACCCATATAAGAGGTCCACTCTTATTACCCCTTTGTACAAGGAGTACTATTGACCTGAGAAGGCAATCGAGGTTTACCAGTAGAAGCTTACCTTGACCTTTGGGTCTATGTCTATCTCTATCCTTAGTACCCTATTTGATACTAGGACCTAGGCTGAGACTATACCTACAACTAGCCCTTCTCTCCTCATCCTACCATCTTGCCCCTGCATTTGACTATTGAATAGTGTATTGACTCTTTTTTCTAAAAGAGGTCTCTCCTTTCTGGTACCATTTCATCCATGTCACATGCAGCTAATACTGATACTGCAAAATCTCTCTCTTTCTGAGATTTAACTATTTCTATCCTTGACCTGAGCTTCAGTCTTGTCCAGAATCTCTTACACTCTATTCATATCATTAGAAATAATTTCCTCGGCATACTTTAGGAATCTGATAAGGTCCTTTCATGTGCTACTTCTCGATATACTAGGATAGGGATTACTCCTGCTTGTTATTAACCAATCACTTGTGACTCTGTCTTCCATATAGCATTATTAGTTTTAAGTGATGATACATAAGCTACTCCCTATATCACTATGGTTACAAAACCATTTTGTTCTTTAGTCCCTCTTTCAGGTAACTTGACTAGTCATTCAGGTATTATAGAAGACTTTCCCTTCTCAGCCTCGGGCCACATAACAATTCAAAGGAATTTAAAACTTAGACATTTGCACTCATATACTTAGCCTAGGAACATTAACCTATGCTCTGATACCACTAAATGTGACACCCCTTACTGGATGCCCGAAGGAACTCAATAAACGGCACACTTCCCTTTAGGTTACCTATCCTGAAATTTCTCCCAGGTTTATTCATTAAACTTTTACTTATATTGCACTAAATATCTTTGTCTGATTCCAAATTCAATTTGGTCAATTCCTATGATCCATTTATGTTAATATTATCATGTTTACACTATTAAAGGAAGATTTCAACATAATAAGTATCACTAAAAAATCTTGTAGCACAACGGCTGCTCGAGTGTCTATCCTAGCATTCATATCTACCTATAAACATTTCAATATAATGTATCACATCTCCTAGACCCTTCTAATCCCCCAGATATCAACCTATCAACATCATCCAACACACAACAGTTATAGGCCTCAGGCCATAAGAATACATTTAGATCACATGTAAATAAGAAAACCATCACAGAGATTATTATAGAATAGCTCATTCAAAGAGATAATACCCTTGTCTCTTATATACATCACACCTATATCCCCTACCTAAGTATATAGAGTGCAAGACCATACATCTATATATAATTAGTCTTCTCAATATGACCTTTGAACTCCACTGTGCGCTTTATATGGTGATGTCCCTATTCTAGGTACCTACATACCGAAATAGGTATGGTGCGTATAAAAATACTCAGTGGTGAATTCAACCATTAAGAACATGTTCAATAATTAATCCATGCATAAAAAACTCTATTTTTATCTTATACTTAAGTTCTAAGTCCAATTTGTAACTCTAGCATGCAAAATTATCATTTTACCCCTAGGGTGTTTCTATCTACAATTATCCAATTAAACATTACAAGCCATATAATTTATGTACTTGGTCATTATTAGCCATTTAATGCTCAAACTGTACCATTTTAAGCCTTTATTTATTACCAATGCAAAATTACGAAAATGCCACTATGTCATGTTTCACAGTCATATATGGTTTTATTGATTTTATTTAATTACTTTAACTAGCCCAACTCAAAAGACATCTCTAATAGACAATAGATCTAGAGGGAA
The DNA here is from genome assembly GCA_948208565.1 of Hura crepitans. Classification (NCBI taxonomy): domain Eukaryota; kingdom Viridiplantae; phylum Streptophyta; class Magnoliopsida; order Malpighiales; family Euphorbiaceae; genus Hura; species Hura crepitans. The sequence continues at coordinate 1,035 of CANXYI011337510.1, read as the reverse complement.
AAATAAATTGGTGCAGTGGTCTATATTCTGGACCTGTGTCGCTGCACTGGCTCAATTGAGTTCTGGCACCTATGATGGAAGTAACAAAGGGTTGTCTACCCAGCAAACTGGTCTGTCTAACAAACTAGTAGAGTGGCCCTCAGGGACTTAAGTTGCTCTACCAGCATCATGTAATGATCAATGAAGAAGTGGCTATGTCTGCCCAATAGACTGGTCTATCTAACAAATTAGTACAGTAGCCCTAATAGGGACCTATGCCACTGTACCGACCTTGTCTAAAAAGTAGACAATGCAGCAGTTGCTAAATATCCCTAAGTTGACCGATTAACCCATCTATTGGGTGTCTAACTAATGGGCTAAGTAGGTCATTTAAGTCCATTTATTGACCAATAGTGTTCTTATAATATTTAAGTTACAATAATAAATAGTTGTAAATCTTATTACACAACTTATTTTTTAGCTAGTCTAATACAGCAACATTTTGGCTCTACCAGGTAAAATTCCCAAAATAATTTTAAGTTTTGTTATTACAAATATACATGGTTTAATATGTCTCAATTTATTATAGCATTATTTCTTATGAATTTAACATTTCCTGTCCAGTGGCATTTTTGGTTCAAGTATAGGTCCACTAGACAGTTATAAGTCCTTTTGACCACTTTTCAAGGTTTATTTTTGGGACCATCTAAGGTCTAATTTCAGTGTAGTTTTGAACAACAAATTCATACATGCTATAAGTCCAAACCCAACATATACTAGGCTAGTTAGAAAGCTAAACATAAGCTCAAAAATCTATCACACATAATCATACATAATAGCCCTCAAGGCAAAAAAATTTTAGGCAACTTATTTAGTCTCAAGTTATAGCCCTTTTAAAGGCACATTACATCTAAATTTTCACATATTCCTTCAAGCTAAGTTTAATATTATTTCTCATGTCATTTCCTTACTACATTATATGTCATTGAAAGTAGACAAGTTATTTGCTTCTATGCCAAAGATTTAAGCTAATTATTCTTGTCTAACTAAGCATTA
>CANXYI011337472.1:0-13392 GCA_948208565.1 Hura crepitans | reverse complement strand
ATAGAACTTAGACTTACGAGTGTTACACAGTCCATACCCAGTATCAGGTTAAACACTTCAAAAGGATACTCTATTAGGTTAGCTAAGAACTGTTGATCTTAAATCATTAAAGGACATCCTTTACCAGCCTCGTCGATTGTCACACATTGACTTATAGGATTACTGAAAACAAGCTCTAAATATATGTGTTCTGAAACTAACCTTCGATCTTGTGCCCATGATGTGCAAACATAAGAATGTGTGGACTGAGGATCTATCAAAGCCAAAATAGGAGAGTCAAAAAGAAGAAAGGTACTCACAATGATGTCTAGCACATCTGCTTCCTCCCATGTTATAATAGCTTACTGTTGGGTAGAAGCACGCTGCTTAGCTTTGGACTCTACTCTATCTCTCTGAGCTCCATCTACACTTTCTCCTCAATCCCTTCTCTAACCTCTATTGGACATATGAGTAGATCCTTATCCCATATCAGCTTTCTTCGGGCAATCTTTATAGAAATAATTAGGCACCCTATAAGAAAAGCATTCTCATGGCTCTAGATTTTGGCATTCTACTCTATTCCTCTTGAGGCAAGTCTATCATTTTGTTACTAGGCAATTCTTGCCTATTTGAACTGGTTTTATAGCAGTCTGAGATTGCTATCTAGTTTTGTTATTATTGCCCTACATAGTTTTCTGAGACTAGCCTTGCTTCCCTAAGTATTGTGATGCCTCTATCTGACTTCCTTTAAATTTCTTATCAGCTCTTTGAGGTGTACGAGAAGCTCCCTAACCAAAGGACCTCTTCTTTTGATTAAACTCCATTTTTTCCTTCTATACCCCCTTATAGAATGACACACTATAACAAGCTTGAGACATCTCTAATCTTGATAAGGACCACCTGTGACTTAATGTCTGCTTATAAACCCTTCTCAAACTACTTACACGTGTCAATTTTTATGGAAATGGTGTCCTTGTCATAATAGCTAAGCATAGAGAAGTCCTTCTAATATTCCCATATAGACTTCTGCTCCTACTTCAGGTCCATGAATTATTGCCTTCTATCATCTAAATAATCTTCTAGAATGTATTTCTTATGGAACTCATCAAAGAAAAAGTCCTAAGTCATCTCATCCTCTATCTTGTAAAAAGTCAAGTCCTCTCACCATTTTGAGTCTTCTTCCTATAGTAAGGATGTGACACATATCACTTTCTCTATTAGCATGCATCGCATCTATTTCATTATCTTCTCAATACAGTCCAAGCAGTACTTTGCATTTTCAAGCTCCACTACACGTTTTCCCTTAAAGTCTTTAGCTCCCCTTTTTTAACTATATCAAGATAAGTCTTTTAGAGAGCTAAGAGGACTTCTAGCCACTATGCTAGTGGTAGAGCAGTAGTCGTAGCTTATCTTAAGAGTTGTAGCATCTCTTGTAAAAACAATGGTGGCATTATAGCTACAAATGATACTTGTCTTGCCACACTACCCAAAATAGATATAATAGGATTTGACTTTTATCTCACAAACATGGAAGCTTAACTCTTGAGTTCCTTATTTTTTAGCGGCGGGTGATCGCTCATCTTATCTGTAGGTAAGGGAAATAGTTTATAAGCCTTGATATCATTAATTTTATGATGTATAAATTAACCTATAACACTTATATATCACCTAGGAATTCTTAAATCAGAGCTCTGATATAATAAAATGTGACATTCTATACCCAGAACGATCGTCGACTAGTCACCAAACATAACTAAGGAGTGCACACAAAATATGCTATTCGACCTTAAGTCATACGACATTATTTAAAACATCTTATCATTCATGATTAAAACATCAAAATGTGAGTTTTCAAAACTTTTCAAAATTTGAGTTAACTATTGAAATTGAATAATCCTCATGCTAAAATTTTGATTGCATAATAGCCTTATTAGGCATTATTCCAAAATTTAAATAGTAACCTATAATCATAAAAAGTAAGCCTAAAAACCTTTCTCAATAATTTTCCAACTCCATGTTCCTTTCGATTTCTCGAAATCACACAATAGCACAAACACAATCTCAACCTCAAGAAGAGACATCATACAAGTTTAAAACATACCAATGATCTTAAATAGTTTTACAAAGCCATAAAATATGGTTAAATTACAATACAGATAGTTTAGGCTCATATCTTGAACATTACAACATAAGAGTGATTCATTTACTATCTATACAATTCATAAGAAGCTATTCATAGCAAAACTATACTAAAAGCAAAGCTTCTTCTCAATAGTCTTGGTGTTCTTCAACTTAAATGCCCTTCTTACCTATACATCACAAGTAAAAATGATACACTAAGTAAATAGCTTAGTCATGAATTCAAATTAACTCATGCAGTTTAGCTACTTCATTATCATGGCTTATCAATTACTTACTTGTAACAGAATGTAGAAGTCATAATATGTAAAAAGCTATACATAACATACATAAGTTAAATGTCATGCTAAAATTACATAAGTCATATAATAAAATTGAAAACATAGTTCACATATGAATTTAATCATTATATAACTAATGAAAAAGTCCATTATTAATCTTTCCATAAGATCATTATTTATTACCCATATGACAGAAACACATATCCTATAGATAACATGGGTGGATAGCCTGTACAACCTCTATGAACCTAAAAATCAATCTACCAAAATTGATCAAAATTTTGAATATAGCATAAAGCCTGAAGGTTAAACACAACATGAGTCCAAGACCGAGCATAGCATTAGTCTAAGGACAAGCATAGCATTATAGCCATTATGACTATTTATGAACCCAAAGTTCATCTACCAATGTGCATCCAAAGATTGAGAATATATAGGACTTTAGGTCAGACTAAAAGTGCACCATAGACTAAAACTATGAAAGCACCCTAGTGCCTTAGCAGCTGCAACTATACCCCTATTTAAAGAGTCAACCTATAAGTCTAGGTTGTTAAGCATATAAGCTATAATCATATTTCTTTTTAGTTTTAGCAATTTCTTTTTAACTTAAAATGGCTTTTAATTAGGGTGAGGTTAATAAATGACCATACTAGGTAATTTAGCATTTTTAGGTGTAGTTACGATAAATGACATCATGTTCATGCAAAGCCACATTCTAGTGTCCTTATGTAACACTCCCTGCCCAATCCTTAAGGAACCTAACAAGGAATGATACTTCCTATTAGTCACCCATCCTTACACTTCTCTAGGCCTCATTAATTTAAGAATTATGACTTTTTTAATTTTATTTATTTATTCAAGGTATCTTTTATGTTTCTATGTAAACCTCTGATACTGACTATAATAGACCTTAAAATCCATCCGTTAGATCATAAATAATTTTACAAAAATTTAGATAACATAACGGCTACCCAAGTAATAAACCCCAAAATATATCCACCACAAAAATACTTCTAATATCATGTCTTTCACCATCCATAGCTGTTGGATGCTTCTAGCCCCTCATAAATCATATTACAACATAATTATCAAAACACATGGCCTCAGGCCCACAATAACCAAAAAAACAATGCTATTTACATTATACCATATGTTCAGCAACACATCAGTCATGTAATCAACATATATGTCTAGTATTTACACTAAGCCTAATCCCACTATACATGAGTGCTAAAATGACATCCATAAGAAGTACAAAAATATACCCTCAAAAAAATATTTGGTTACTACACTGCAAAATGATATTGAGGTTGAGATGCTACATTATCTACAACCTATGCATCGGAACAATGATATGCTAAGTATAAAACCCAGTGTTGAATTTGATACAATGAAAATATGTCATGCATACATACATGCTACATATATAATATGGACCACAATATAACATACAGGGGTGATTTTATGAAATAATATTAACTTATTCATTTGATTCATTATTTAAATCTCCAGTGTCATGTCATAATTAAGTTTTCAGGTTTTCATCCAATAATAGTTATCTACACTAAGTAACACTAATTTATTTATGTTATCAACTTTATTGTTCACTTTTATATTCTAGCCCACACTAGTTAGATGGCACTTAAAGGCACTAGATAAAAAGGGGAATTTAGGCTATGTAGTGGCCCATATTTTGGACCTTAGTAATTGCACCTATCTAGTGCAATAGCCTTATTTAGGACCCTCGTGGCTATGCCAACATAGTGCAGTTGCCTATCTCAAGGCCATGGTAGCTATACCTACCTAATGTAGTGGCCCACCTCTATGGCTGCACCTACATAGTGCAGTAGCCTACATTAAGACCTTAGTGGTTGCACCTACCAAGTGTAGTGGCCTATAGTAAGACACCTATGGCTACACCAACATAGTACAGTGGCCTATGTTAGGACCTCAATAACTACACCTACTATCATAATCATCCAAATCATGGCCCAAGGGGACCAATACCTCTAGTAGCTATTACTCATTAGTTAATTAGTCAACCTATCCAATAGGTGTTTAACTAATGGGCTAACTCTATTTATTATTTATTATTTAATTATAGATCATATTATCAGCTTAATATTCATGTTCATATCATGTATTTTAGGTTATTTCTTGATATTCAATCCACTACAAGTTATAAGTCATGTTACGAAAATGGCACTACTCATTTGGTCACTATACTATTCACAGGATCATTTGCACTATTCATATGGTCACTTTTCTCATGTCTCATTTCTTATAACATCATCACATTTCACATTTCATTTACCATGAAATGGTTTGAAAATTAGAATAATTCTTCCATTGTGCCCAAGCACTTATATTTATTAAGTTCTATGTTATTATACATGCCAACATATGCCTTTAACTTATTATATTATGTACATTTTCCATTTACACCATAACTTCCATATTATGCCATAAACTAACATTTCATCAACATATCCATTATCACATATTTATTTCTCATAGTTCATGGTATATATATCTATAATCAGCATGTACCATACATGCATGCATATGCCATGACATATATGTAATGCATTCAACCATGTGTATACCATACACATACACATCTTTTTCTCATCTAAATGTCATGCACATTATCATTATAACATTAATCATACATGATGGCATGCTTATTTCAATTAACCATGCACACATATGCATAAACCTACACTTTCATACATATGTTCATGCATGTACACATATATTCACATCACAACATGCATTTATCACATTAAATTCACATACCTAAGGTAGCTTTACACCCTTTTCCACCCTTCTAGTGCCTTCTTTCCCTTGGTTCTTCCTCACTTCTTCTCAAACCTACATATATAACCCTAACCTTAGAAAATTCATATAAAATCTTAAAAAGCTCAAAATTAAAATCTTTAAACATAGTTTTTCTTAAAATAACTGAAGCTACTTCATACAAAAATAAAAACTAGGAAAAGGACACTTACACTCTAAAAAGCACTTTTCACTTTAAAAAGTACTTTTCACTCTATATTCATATCTTCCATTTAAGACCTTCTAAGGCTAGAAATAGATTCTAGGGGTTATAGAGGTTCATATCCATATAATATATATATGAGGTTTTATGGTGTTTTAGGGGAGAGAGAAAGCAAAAATGGTGGGGAGAAATCCTTGAAGTGGTGTCAGCTTTCTTATTTCTTAGGGAGGAAGATAGCTTTGTTTTACACATGCGGACCTCCCACATGTGCAATGGTATATGTATGGAGTAAGTGGCATGCTTAAATCATGACACGTATTGATCTAACGACTCGAGAAATTCCAATTTTGTCTTAAAATTTAGTAATTTTTAAAAATTGTTTTGAACTTTTAAAAATAATTGCTTTTGTTCCAAAAATCCTTGATTATGCCCATTTAAAGTCTCGTAAAATTTCGAGCCTAAATTCCAATGGCAAAGCTATAACAAGAAATTTTGAAAAACTATCCAATGACCTTAGAAAATTAAAATTCATGAATGAATGGAGTCAATGGAATTTTTGACCTTTAGGGTATGATACTTTAATGTTTGTCTGGGCATATCGTGGAGCTATCTCTTCACAAACTCATTTAAGGTGACTATTCACTATTTTACTGCTTGAAATGAATTATTAGTTCTACTAAGTTTTTGAATTATTTCATTTCCTTATTTTTTAGCCCGTCAAAGTTTTATGACTATTACACACCTTCACTAGCCTTACAAAGGTGTCTTGGCTCCCATGGAAACCTATTTAAGCCGTAGACATACTATTAATAAAACCTTAATTTATAGGCGTTGCAATTCTTCCCCTCTTAAGGAATTTCATCCTTAAAATTACCTAGCAAGAATAGGTGTAGGTACTGAGCCTTTATTTATTCCTCATTTTCCCATGTGACCTCTTTTGTCTTATAGTGTTTCCCATGCATCTTAACAAATGGTATAGCTTTATTCATTAATTGCTCAAACTTTCTAGCAAGAATTTGTACCGATTTTTCTTTATTTGTCAAGTTTGGCTGCACTTGAATTTCTTCTATAAGTATTACATGAGATGGATCATATCTATACCACCTCAGCATTGAGACATGAAACACATCGTGAATCTATAATAACTCAGGCAGTAAAGCTAGTCTGTATGCCAATGGTCCCACACATATTGTAATTTTATATGGGCTAATGAATCTAAGACTGAGCTTCCTCTTTTTACCAAAATTGACTACAATTTTCCTTGATAATACCTTTATAAATACTCTTTCACCCATTTCATATTTAGTATCCCTTAATTTCAAATCAATAAATGATTTTTGTCAGTCCGTGGCTACCTTTAATCTCTCTCTTATAATCTTGACTTTATCTTTTGCATCTTTAACCAAATCTAATCCCATAATCTTACTTTCTCCTACTTCACTCTAGTAGAAATGAGTTATGTATCTTTTACCATATAATACCTCATAAGGTGCCATACCTAAGCTGGCCTGATGGTTTTTATTATATGTAAATTTAGCCAAAGATAAGTAATAGTCCCAACTTCCTTTAAACTTTATGGCATAGTTACGTATCATGTCTTCTAGTACTTGTATCACATGTTCTAACTGCCCATTTATTTGTAGATGAAAAGTTGTACTATATGTTAATCGGGTACTAAGAGCTTCATGCAGCTTCATCCAAGATCTAGAAGTAAACTAAGGATCTCAATTAGAAATAATTACTACTAACACTCTATGCAATCTCACAATCTCATCAATGTACAGTCGTGCTAACTTATTAAGAGAATTGTCCATTCTCCCAAGGATAAAATGAGCTGTCTTAGTTAGCTTATCTACAATCACCTATATAACAACACATTTGCTTCTAGTCTTGGCAATCCCATCACAAAATCCATAGTAACTTTTTCCTATTTCCATTTTGGTATTGCTATTAGATGTAACAATCCAAAAGGAACCTGATGTTCAGCTTTCACTTGCTAACATGTCAAATATCTAGCCATATACTCCGCTACATCACATTTCATTCCTAGCCACTAGTAATAAGATTTCAAATCTAGGTATATCTTTGTGCTTCTTAAATGCTTGGAACAAGGAGCTTCATATCCATCCTTTAAAACCTGCATTCTCAGCTTACCTATGTTAAGTACACATAATCTACCATGGTAGTATATACATCCATCATCTCCCAGTTCAAACTCTATATTCTTCCCCTCTTTGACTTTACTTATAGCTTACACAAGTTCTTCATCTCATGTTTGTGCCTCTTTTATTTAGTGTTTCAAATCTAGCTTGATTTATAGTCCAGCTAAGATAACATCCTTCTCTACGTACTCCATTCTAACATTCATTGCTTTCATAGTGGCTATGAATTTTTGACTCAATACATCGATTACAACATTTGCCTTTCCTGGATGATAATCTATCAAGTAGTCATAATCCTTCATCAATTCTAACCACCATCATTGCCTGAAGTTTAACTCTTTTTGTGTAAGGAGATATTTCAAGCTCTTATGATAAGTGCAGATGTAGGACCTTTCACTATATAAATAATGTCTCCAAATTTTTAGTGTGAAGACAATGGCAACTAACTCCAAGTCATGCGTAGGATAATTTTTCTCATGTGGCTTCTATATCCTAGAGGCATAAACAATCACTTTACCCTCTTACATTAAGACACAACCAAGCCCATTGTATGAGGCATCACTATAAATGATAAAATCTTTTCCCTATTCTAGTTTAGTTATGATAAGGGCTTTTATTAACATCACCTTCAATCTATCAAAGCTCTTTTAGCATTTGTCATCCCATTCAAATTTTGCATCCTTCCTCAATAGCCATGTTAATATAACTGTAATTATTGTGAAACCTTTCACAAATCAAGTGTAATAACCAGCCAATCCTCGGAAGCTACATATCTTAGTCATATTCCTAGGATGTTTCCACTCTAACACTACTTTAACTTTACTTGGGTCCACTTGGATACCTTCTATTGAGGTAATACAGGCTAGAATGGCAACTTCATTTAGCTAAAACTCATATTTACTCAATTTAGCATACAACTACTTTTCTCTTAAAGCCCACAACATAATTCTGAGGTGTTATTTATCTCCTCTTAAGTCTTAGAATACACTAAGATGTCATCAATAAACACCACCACAAACTAGTCTAGATATGGTTTAAAGATCCTATTCATCAAGTTCATAAAAGCTACTTGGCCATTAGTGAGCAAAAAAGGCATCACTAGGAATTTATAATGCCCATATCTTGTTCTAATAGTAGTTTTAGGGATATCTAACTCCTTAATCCATAACTGATGGTACCCTAATCTTAGATTTATCTTAGAAAAGACACTGGCACTTCTGAGTTGATCAAAGAGATCATCAATCCTAGGCAATAAATTTTTATTCTTCAATGTTGCCTTATTCAATTGCCTATAGTTGATACATAATTGTAGTGACCCATTTTTCTTCTTTACAAATAGCATGAGTGCTCCCCAAGGTAAAGTACTTAATCTGATAAAGCCTTTATCTACTAATTCTTGCAATTGCACCTTTATTTTTTTTCAATTATGTAGGTGTCATTTGATAAGGGGTGACGGATATAAGTGTTGTACTAGGATATGTTTCAATCTTGAAGTTAAGTTCACATTGTAAAGGTAATCCTGGTAACTCTTCTAGGAACACATCAGGAAATTTTGGCACTACTGGAATTTGATCAAGACTCGGAGTGGGGTTACTAGTATCAACCACATGTTCTCACCTATAACTATCACCTCATGTCCTTCTATTATCTAGAAGGTAAGCCTTTTATATTTATAGTTAACTATTGCCTGATGTTCTAACAACTAATCCATTCCCAAGATAATGTCAAATTCATGAAAAGGGAGTTTAATAAGCTTTGCATGGAATATCTTATTCTAAATCACTAGAGGACAATGTTTATATACTTTATTCACTGTGACACTCTATATAATTAGGTTACTAACTTTAACATCTATATCTATGAGCTCTAGTTCTAACCCTCTATCTTGTACTTGAGTAGTGCAAATATAAGAATGGGTTGATTTTGGATGTATTAAAGCCAAAATTGGTGCGCCAAATAAATAAAATATACTGGCTAACATATAGAGCCTCTACCTCCTCACGAGCTTGGATGGCATAATGTCTTACTAGAGCTCGTGCCTTTGATATGGTCCTCTAGCTACTACTAGGATAATTATCTTTATTCTATCTCTGCCCTTATTCTGTGGTGCTGTAGAAGCCTATGTCTAGGCAACTTTAGTCTGTCTCTAAAGATAGTCTCTCTAGTAATGATCTATAACTCCACATGTAAAACATTCTCCTACTCTTTCTATTAGTCTGCACCACTCATAATGTCTACTATGATAAGTCTCACAAGCCAGAGGTGGATTCCTAGCTCCTGATGTAAGGGCACTAAAGGCATGAAATAGAGGTTAAGGCCAAAATATAGAAGCCTGACCTGACCTTTGGGACTAAGTCTACCTCGGGGTCTGCAGTACTAACTGAGGCTAAAACTATCTTTGTCTCTTGCTAACCCTTGGTGTTGAACTAGTCTGTTTGACTATGAAGGCCTATTCTTCTAAAATAACTATCTCTTCTCTTGTGCTATCTCTTTCATATCATAAGCTACTGCTATTAACTCTAAAAAATCTCTAATCATTGTGATAGCTATTTGCATCCGTAGCTCCACATTAAGACCTTTCTCAAACCTTTAACATGTCTCTTCCTTTAGGGGGAACAAATTTTTTTTGCATATCTACATATCATTGCAAAATCTTTCTCATATTCAGAGACTGATCTTCTACCCTGATTCAGATCTAAGAACTATTACCTCCTCTTATCCTTATAGGACTCTAGGATATACCTCTTTATGAATTCTTTCAAGAAGTACTCCCAAGGTTTATCTATTATAGCTTTTCTTTTCTTTGTGGTATCCCATCAATGATATGTTTCCTCCTAGAGGAGCAAAGTAGTACATTTTAGATTCATCTTCTGTGCACTCTAGCTACTCTAATATCCTTAGGGTCCTCTCTAGCTAATGCTCTACTCTGGCAGCATCATCCTTTCTAGTCCCTAAAAAGTCTATAGCTTCCATCTTCTTAAATCTCTCTAAATAAGTCTTCTACAATGAAGCTAAAGGTGGAGGAGGAGGTAAAGGAGCTGGTGGAAGTGGTGGGGTTGCTGCAGATGTATGTCTCAATAACTCCACTATCTGCTATAAGAGGGCTGGTAAGACCTGATCCTTTAGTAGCTACTACTCCCTAGTTAATCAGTTAACCCATCTTGTAGGTGTCTAACTAATGGGCCAACTCTATTTATTATTTAGTTATAAATCATCTTATCAACATAATATTCATGTTCATGTTATGAAGTTTAGGTCATTTCCTAATATTCAATCCACTACACAATTACTAGTCATGTTACAAAAATGGCACTATTTATTTGGTCACTATCATTATTGATATTGTCATTTACACTATTCATATGGTCACTTTTCTCAAGTCTCATTTATGATAACATCATTACATTTCATATTTCATCCACCATGAAATTATTTCAAAATTAGCATAAGTCTTCCATTGTGCCTAAGCACTTTTATCTGTTAAGTTCCATGTTATTCTACATGCCAACATATGCCTTTAACTTACTATAATATGTACATTTTCCATTTATGCCATCACTTCCATATTATGCCATAAACTAATATTTCATCTATAACACCCTAATACCCAATAGATAGCTAGTTTAGATATAGGATGTCATAAGCAATATCTCCTATTTGATCCAGTTATCAAATTCAAATGGAAGACATCACACAAACTTAACTATCTTACTATTATTAACTACTAGCACTTATATATAATCTTATAATCTAAGGCTCAATGACATTACATATATATGAGTGTCAATCTAATATCGTTACTCACCTGTCCTCTTATGATGACAAATTTAAACTCTTTAACTTGCGCTACTTTGCCTAAGGTTTGCTACCCAAAACTCTTGTACTACCTGCACACCAGCAAAAGCCAGTACGTTGAGCAATGATGCTCAGTGGTGTATTCAATGAAATATATGTGTAATCACACAAGCCTACATCATGAATATGATAATATTAATAGTTTATAACATTCTTATATCCCAACAAATAAATACTTGAATGGTATCAGGTTTGATGTATACTTAGCAGTGCAAACATATGACCATACAACCTAGATAACTTATTCTCTTTCTCCAATTTACAATACAAATTGATTTCATAGTTTTCTTACCAATCAGTATTTCATATTCATTCATCTTACTTTAATTAACAATATTCTTATCCAATGCTTATTAACATATTAATCACTTCTTTATATCATCATCTTCTCTTTACATATGTATTACATTCACAAACTGACATAATATAATATAATAATTTCTTACATTAATTTCCTCACACTGTGAAAGTCATATGTTATTTATTTATCTTCATGCTTTCTTTCATATTCTTCTAGCAATTCCTATATCTAAATAATTATCATAATTTACCACATTGATTTCCTTATTAATTTTTTATTGTCACCATAATTCTATCCTTTTGAATGAAATTAAATTACTTTTATTTTGTATACGAGTTGATCATATAAAAATCTTTGTTTAATCATTAAAACCTTTTTTTTTATTACTTTTCACTTTTATTAACTCTTTAATTATGGCAGCCCATATTTGATAGAGAGAACCTCACTACTAGATTAAGGGTATACAAGTGTGCAGTAGACCATATTTTAGGCTTGACGACTACTACACTAGTGTAAGGAGACATTAGTAATTGTACAGTGGTCCTAACGAACCTCTACAGTTGTTGCACCCATAAGAATATAAGTCAGAGGTTTTGATGGACCTGTCAATAGCTGCACCTTTATGAATTATCATAACATATCACTGTATGATTGGTTATACCAATGTACTACATGTGTATGTGTGGTGGCCCAAATAGAGCCGACAATGGTTGCACCTATATGAACAAAATACTGAATATCTATCTACTGCTCTACTCCCTAGGTGATTGATCACCCTATCCAATGTACTATCTAACTCATATGGGTCATACTCATATTTTATTAATATTTGCTTTATTTACTTAAATCGTATATATTGCTTGAATTGTAAAATTCCACTTGTTTTTAACTAATCATTTACTCTATCATTATCAACCATGTGTAATCCCAAAATACTGTCAATATTTTTCAGTCACACTTAGTGTACCATCACTTTCATAACATATTTAATCTCACTTAATCATACATCCTTTATGACATATACCTCATATAATTCATAAAATAACATTATTTCACATGTTTGTATCGTATTGAATGACTCATGTCTCGGTATTTTTCTTTTAGCATGTACCACATATTACAGATTTATAATCATGAGGGCATTTCATCACATTTTCAATTTTTTATTTTTTCCATTGTGTATAATATGTTACTATTAGCATGTACTTACTTTCTCTTTCAATTTCCTTATACTGTATTACTGTCCATATTTGCTGCCTTGTTAAATCTTTAAATTTATTATTCTTGTAATTAGATGCAGACTTAAACTCTCTCTTATTATTTCCTTTTTTATCCACTTCTTTAATAATCCTTCGCATTATTCCATAATTTTCCAATTGATCAATGTCAATAAATTCTCTAACATAAATTTTGTACATTATTCTTAATTATTCTTATTATTCATCATATCCAATTAACTATCTTACACATATTTATTTCTCATACTTATACTCAATAATTAATTACACTTTTACTCAAATAATTAAATTTCATTTTTACAATTAAAACTATTTTTAAAAAGATGTCTATTACACTATAATATAATATTATCTTTAATAATTTATTTAGACAATATGTATCTACACACATGATTTTAAATATATTTATTTAATCCTTATATACAAATATTGTCTT
>CANXYI011337419.1:0-17033 GCA_948208565.1 Hura crepitans | reverse complement strand
CGACCTTTATGCCTCAATACTACCATTATTTCCTTAATCATTATTATGCCATTAATCCTATGTTATAATCGCCATTTTCTTATGCCATTCCACATAACACCATTACACACTAATTTAGGTCAAAACTCATTAAATCCTTATCTATCTCATCTTATTTCTTACATTCATTTTGCTATGCTTATTTTTTTATGCCAATTACATGTTAATGCCATACATTTCATGCCATATACATGTACACATGCCTTAACCATACATATATTTTTGCATGCCATATTCCTTTTTATGTTACACATGTTATTACCATTATGTTACATCATGGTTGACATCATGGTACATCATGTGCACATGCCATGCATATATGCACATGCCATGACAAATATGAAATACATACATCATGGCTTTACATATGCTTTCCACATCCAAAACACATCTATATCATCATTATCACATCTAATTTATGCTATGGCATGCTTATTTCATCAAAATCACATACACATATGCATGAAACAACACTTCTATACACACTTTTATGCACAAACACATATAAGCACATGTTGGCATGCATCAATTACATAAAATCCATATACCTAAGGTTGAATTCCACCTTTTTTCACCCTTTTATGACCTTGTACCCATTAGTTCTTCACTATTCCTTTTCTCACCTACATATGTAACCTAAACCTTAGAAAATCCATATAAAATCCTATAAAGCTCCAAATTAAAATCTCTAAACATGGTTTTTCTTAGAATTATCAAGGCTACATAAACTAATAAATAAGCACTTACACTCCAAAAAGTCACTATTCACTCCATACTTATATCTTCCATTTGAGAGCTTATTTTTGGATTCTCTCACTTAGATAGTGTTCTGTGGACCATAGAGGTAAATTCCCATATAAAGTTTGTAAGATTTAGTGGAGAATTGGTGTAGGAAAGAGAAAAAAAAATGGTGGAAAGCTTTCCTTTAATGGTGGCAACATTTTTTTGGGAAGAAAGGGAGGTGGAGGATGACTTTTGTGCACATATGGCCTTCCCACATGTGTAAGGTCATATATATGGGTAAGTGGCGTGGTTAGATCGTGACATTTGGTGATCTAACGGTTCGTATTTATCTGATTTCTTTTTAAAATTTAGAAATTCATTTTAATTTCTATAGACCTCCAAAAATACTCATTTCTATTTTAAAAATCCTCGATTAGTGCCATTAAAAGACCTATAAAATTTCAAGTCAAAATTCCATCGACAACTATGGTTACTATTCACCCGCTAAAATAAAATATTCCAAATAAATATCAAATGGTCTAAAAAAATTAAAATTCCTTCACTACCCTATAGATTGAAATTTTTGAGGTTCAGGGTATGGTGTTTTTAGGTCTTTCTAGGCACATCCCGAGGCTATCCTGACACAAACTTATTTTATGTCACTATTCACAAGTTCTTAATTCGAAATGATTTATTGGTTTTGCTAAAATTTTAAATTATTTCATTTTGTCCATTTTTTGGCCCATCAAAGTTTTATGACCAATACGCCCATTCCTGGCCTTATTAAAGTGCCTCGACTCACAAAGAGCACTATTCATGCCATAGAGGTACTGTTAATGAAACTTTGACTTACGGGCATTACAATTCTTCCCCTCTTAAGGAATTTCATCCTTAAAATTACCTGTTATGAAAAGAGAGGGGTATTTTGCTTTCATCTGCTCTTCACTTTCCCACATGGCTTTTGTGGTGTTGTGGCATCTCATAGCACCTTCACTAAAGGGATTTACTTGTTTCTTAACTGCTTTACTTCTTTAGCCAGGATCTATATCGGTTCTTCTTCATATGTTAAGTCTGGTTGTACTTGTATCTCCTTTACAGCTATCACATGTGATGGATCCGATTCATATGACCTTAACATCGATGCATGAAATACGTCATGGATTTGTTGTAACTCAAAAGGCAACACTAATCTATATGCCAAGGGTCCCACATGTTTTATGATCTCATACGGACCAATGAACCTGAGACTGAGTTTCCCCTTTTTGCCAAATCTAAATATCTTCTTTCATGCTGACACTTTGAAAAATACTTGTTCACCGACTTCATACTCTATATCTCTCCGTTTCAAATCTACATACAATTTCTATCGATTTGAGGTGGCTTTTAGTTTGTCTCTTATAATCTTAACCTTCTCTTCTACATCTCTAATTAAGTTGGATCCCATAATCTCACCTTCCCCCACTTCACTCTAATAAAGGGGAGTTCTGCACCTTCTACCATATAATGCTTCATAGGGTGCCATTCCTAAGTTAGCTTGGTAGCTATTGTTGTAAGCAAACTCAGCCAATGATAGATATTGATCCTAATTACTTATGAACTCTATTGCATTGCTATGTAGCATATCTTCTAACACTTGTATTACCCATTATGATTTTCCATCCATCTGAGGGTGAAATGTTGTGCTATATGTCAGTCGAGTACCAAATGTTTCTTATAGCTTCTTCCAAAATCTAGAAGTGAACCTCGAGTCTTGATATGAAATAATGGCTACTAGTACTCCATGTAACCATACAATCTCATCAATATAAAGTCAAGCTAGCTTCTCTAAAGAATAATCCATCCTTACCGGAATAAAATGAGTTGTCTTGGTTAATCAGTCCACTATCATCCATATGATGTCACATTTACTTCTAGTCAGTGGCAATCCCAGTACAAAATCCATGGTGATCTTCTCCCATTTCCATTCTAAGATTGCTATTGGGTGTAACAATCTAGAAAGAACATGGTGTTTAGCTTTCACTTATTGGCAAGTCAAGCATCGAGCTATATATTCATCTACCTCTCGCTTCATTCCTAGCCACCAATAGTGGGTTTCAAATTAAGGTACATTTTCATGCTTCTAGGGTTTATGGAGTATGGAGCTTTATGAGCCTTTTTTAAGATCTGTATTCTCAATCTATCTATTTTCAGTATGCACAGCCTGTTCTAATAGTACAAGCTTCCATACACACCTAATTCAAACTTTGTCATCTTCCCCTCTTTTATTTTGCTTATGGTTTACATCATCTATTCATCTCTCAACTAGGCCTCCTTTATCTGCTACATAAAGTCAGATTTAATATGTAACTTAACCAAAATTGCTTCTTCTACTATGTACTCCTCCTTAGCATGCATGAGTTTCAAAGCAGTAATAAGTTTCATGCTTAGGGCATCTGCAACTACATTTTGCCTTTCCTAGATTATAGTCGATTAGATAATCATAGTCATTAATTAACTGCATCTGTCATTGTTACCTGAGATTTAATTCTTTCTATATGGGCAGGTATTTCAAACTTTTATAGTCATCATAAATATAGCACTTTTCTCTATACAAGTAATGTATTTACACCTTCAATGCAAACACAATAACAACTAGTTCTAGATCATGTGTGGGGTAATTCTTCTCATAAGGCTTCAATTGCCTAGAGACATATGCAATCACCTTGCCTTTTTACATTAGAACATAACTAAGCCTGTTGTGTGAGGTGTTATTATATATCACAAACTCTTCCCTTGTTTAGGTTGAGTAAGAATAGGAGCCTCTATTAACATTATTTTCAATATGTCAAAACTGGCTTGACATTTGTCATTCCATTCAAACCTCACATCTTTTCTTAGTAGTCATGTCAATAGAGCTCTAACGATAAAGAAACCCTTTACAAACCTTTGATAATATCTTGCCAATCCTAGGAAGCTTCGAATCTTAATCATGTTCCTAGGAGGATTCCACTCTAGTATAGCTTTAACTTTACTCGGGTCCACTTTGATACCCTCAGCTGAGGCAATGTGACCTAGAAAAGCTACTTCTTCCAACGAGAACTCACATTTGCTCATTTTAACATATAGTTATCTTTCGCTCAAAGTCTGTAACACAACTCTGAGGTGCTGCTCATATTCCTCCCGAGTCCTAAAATACACCAAAATTTCTTCTATAAACACCACGATAAATTGATCCAAATAAGGTTTGAAAATCTAGTTCATTAGGTCCAAGAAGGTTGTTAGGGCATTAGTGAGCCCACATGGCAACACTAGGAACTCATAATGCCCATATCGAGTCCTAAAGTTAGTTTTAGGGATGTCAAATTCCTTAATTCACAGCTAATGATACCTTGACCTCAGATCTATTTTGGAGAAGATACTAGCACCTCGCAACTGGTCAAAGAGATCATCGATTCTAGGCAATGGATATTTATTCTTAACTATTACTTTATTTAATTGCCTATAATCAATACATAACTGAACTGACCTGTCTTTCTTTTTCACGAATAATATGGTGCTCTCCAAGGTGAGATACTAGGCCTAATGAAGCCTTTATCCAATAGTTCTTGCAACTACACCTTTAACTTCTTCAATTTTGCTGGTGCCATCCTATATGGTGTAATAGACACTAGGTTTATGCCAGGATATACCTTAATCTCAAAGTCTAGCTCTCGATGTGATGGCAATCTTGGTAGTTCATCTGGAAATACATCAAGGAATTCTGATACCACTAGTGTCTGATCAAGGCTAGGTGCTATGGTACTAGTATCCACCATATAAGTTAAGAATGCTTCATATCCCTTTTGAATGTAATGGCTGAAATAATATTGGGTAAAGAATTTCTTTTACCCACAATTATTACCTCTTGTCCGTCTGTCATTTACAGACTCAACCTTTTTCTCTCACAATCAATCACTACTTTATGTTCTGATAGCCAGTCCATACCCAGCATGACATTAAATTCATGAAAGGGAAGTTCTATCAGATCTGCTGAAAATGTCTAATCTTGGATTATTAGAGGACAGTGTCTATAAACTGTGTTCACCATTACACTCTGCCCAATCAAGTTGCTCACTTAAAAGTCTAAGTTTATAGGCTCTAGCTCTTGTCCTCTATCTCGTGCTTGTGTGGTGCAAATATAAGAATGTGTAGAACTAAGGTTAATTAAAGCTAACACAGGCATATCAAATAAGTAAAAAGTACTAGTAATGACATTTGGTGCTTTAACTTCCTCCAAGGCACATATAACATATGACTGTGTTGGAGCTCTAGCCTCCAATCTCATCCTTTAACTGGTACTCGACTACTCCTACCTCGTTTGTCTCGGTCCTCTACTGGGTGTTGCTATAACTAATACCTAGGTCTATCTAGCTTCGGGTTGTTTCTAAGGACACTCATACTGAAAGTGGTCTTAAGCCCTACATACAAAGCACTCTCATCTCTTTTTCTACTAGCACTGCCCCTAGTGTCTTCTATTGCAACTCCCATATGTTCGAGGTACACTTCTAGCTATAGACACTGGAGCACTCAAGGCTTACTGTGACGATCGAGGCCTAGACGGAATAGCCTAACCTGACCTCTAAGGTGGGGCCTGCCTCTAGGACTACTATCTTAACTATCTTTGAGACTGCTATCCAGGCTAGAACTCCCTTTGTCTCTTGCCCCCTCTTAGAGTTAAGCTTATTTAGCCAGTTGTAATCGGTCTCTTCTTCTAAATTAGCTCTCTCTTTTCCTGCATCATATCCTCTATGTCATATATGGTAGCCACTAATGCTAAAAAATCTCTAATCTTTGTGGTGGCAATCTACATCCACAGCCTAACATTGAAGCCTTTTTCGAACCTCTTATAGTGTTCTTCCTCAGTAGGCAAAAACTCCTCAGCATATTTACTTAGGCAGGCAAAATCCTTCTCGTATTCTGACACTGACCTCCACCTCTATTTCAAGTCTAGGAATTCCTATCTCCTTTTATCCTTATAGGACTTTGGAATGTATCTCTTACGGAACTCCTTCAAAAAGTACTCCCAAGTAATCTCTGCTACTACTTTCCTCCTCTTTATTGTGTCCCACTAATGGAAGGCTTCTTCTTGAAGGAGAGAAGTGGCATATTTCAAGCTTTCCTCCTCGGTACACTCTAATTGTTCCAAAATCAAGAGGGTCCATTCTAGCCAATACTCAGCCTTGGCAGCTTCATCTTCTCTCATACCTAAGAAGTCCATATCTCTCATTTTTTTACCCTTTCTAAATAAGTCTTCTGCAAGTTGGTGGTGATAGTGGAGGTGGTGTAATAGTATGTCTCAATAATTACATAATGTGTTGCAACAAAGTTGGTAAAGCTTGGGCCTAAGGCTGTGGCTGAGGTGGAGGCTGATGTGCAACATCACTCAGCTCTAGTGTGGCTGTACTCATATTTAGACCATGAATGGTGGTGAAAGCATGACTAGCCACCTTTTTTCCCTATTCTAATGGGGTTCGTTTACTCATCGTAAATCATTGTACATAAAATAACTTATCAGCTTCATGCAGTGTATCCTTTTCACAAATACATAATCCTAGACCTTTACACTCATGTATACTATGCCTAGGAATGCCTAAACCTACTCTGATACCACTAAATGTAGCACCCCCTACCTATTCCCAAAGGAAATAGATAAAGAGTGCTACTTCTTGTAGGTCACCCATCTTTAAATTACCCCAAGGTTCATTCATTTAACACTTATGATTTTTTTTATATTATTATCCTACCATTATTACTATACAACCTTCTAATACTATTTATTCTAGTCTAGTAAAACACCATTTTACATCTGTTATCTATTTTATAGAAATTAGGTAGTATAACAGCTACTCAGGTGAAAAACCAAAAATTTTTCCTAGATAAAAACACTTTTATAATACTCACAACTCAAACATCAACACTTGGAACCTTCTAGTCCCTTAAATCCACCATCAAACATAGTCACACAATAGTCATAGGGTCTTAGACCCACAGTTTTCAAATAGCTACACAGGTATATATTTTCATTATAGGTTCAGATTTACACAGATCATGTAGTATATTATATAGACATCCATATATGTATCCATAATATACATCAACTGTTTATTCTAAACCCCCTATATACATGAGTGCATCTTTACTAATAACTATAAGAGTATAGAAACATATACCAAAAGAACTTAGCAATAGCTATACTACACTGGATGAAGCTGAACAGCTAACCCCGTTTAAAACCTGCGCATTAGAACACCAACATACTGAGTATACACATAATGGTGGATTTAAATCAATAAATGCATGTCATGAATATAATCACACACATAATGACACATGCATAGTCCAGCACACACTAGGGTCATTTTCATGCAGTACCATTATTATTTTACAAGTTATGTGTTGTAAGTTAAAATCCCTGTTATACAAGTAATCCATTCATTTTCTTTCTAATCAACTTACTTCTTAATGTCCATATTTTTATATTCATTTACCACTAGTATTAATCATATATCATCATATTTATTTAAATATAGTATCCTTCAGGCCCATGACAGAGAGACTACACTTTAAGACACTAGATAACAAGATTTATGATGTGCAGTAGCCTACATTTTAGGCCTCAGTAGCTACACCTACCTAGTTTATAGCAAGGATTAGCTCTATGGAACCTCCTAATATCGGATTGGCAGATAGCAGAGATCATTCTGTAGACCTCCTAATATCTACAAAAGGGATAGTAAGGATCAGCCTGGTGGGACTTCCCAATATCCCAACTCATCATGTCTATCATCCAGCTGATGGATAGCAAGGATCAGCCTCATGGAACCTTCTAATATCCACAATCAATCTAATGGGTAGTAGGGATAAGTCCTATAAGACCTCCCAATACCTGAGTGTCTAGGGCTCACAATAGAACCTCGGCGACTGCACTTGCCACATGCATCAGACAATAGTGGCCCTCAGAGGAACCAAACTACCTAGCAGCTGCTAATTGCTTATTTGACTGGTCAACCCATCTAATGGGTGTCTAATTGATGGGCTTAACTACTGATTAATCATTGTTATTCAATTTTTAGTCATCTCTTAAGTGTTATAGCATTACTAATATTCCATATGGACAATAAGGGTGCACTTACACACCTTTCCCAGTTAGAAGTCATTTCCATAAAATCACTATTCATATGGTCATTTTTCATCTTGTTACTATTCATTTAGTCATTTTTGTAGCAATCACCATTCATTTAGTCACTTTTGGTTATTCCATGTCACCACTTATGCCGACCACAAATTCATTATTTCTCTAACCTTTATGCCTCAATACTACCATTATTTCTTTAATCATGATTATGCCATTAATCTTATGTTATAATCACCATTTTCTTATGCCATTCCACATGACACCATATCACACCAATTTAGGTAATAAAGCATTAAATTCTTATCTATCTCATCTTATTTCTTGCATTAATTTTGCTATGCTTATTTTTATGCCAATTACATGTTAATGCCATACATTTCGTGCCATATACATGCACACATGCCCTAACCATGCATATATTTTCAAATGCCATGTTCCCTTTTATGTTACACATGTTACCATCATGTCACATCATGGTTGACATTATGTGCACATGTCATGCATAAATGCACATGCCATGACATACATATGACCAGACATACATCAAGGCTTTACACATGCTTTCTATATCCAAAACACATCCATATCATTATTATCACATCTAATTTAAACTATGGCATGCTTATTTCATCAAAATCACATACATATATGCATGAAACAACACTTCCATACACACTTTTATGCATGAACACATAGGAGCACATGTTGGCATGCATCAATTGCATCAAATCCACATATCTAAGGTTGAATTCCACCTTTCTTCACCCTTTTATGACCTTGTACCCCTTGGTTCTTCACTATTCCTTCTCTCACCTACATATGTAACCTAAAACTTAGAAAATCCATATAAAATCCTATAAAGCTCCAAATCAAAATCTCTAAACATGGTTTTTCTTAGAATTATCAAGGCTACATAAACTAAAAATAAAAAACTAAGAAATAAGCACTTTGTAGACACTGAGCCTCTGGGGCTCCTATGTTCGATTTGCCTAATGATGATAAGAGGATGAAAATCCTGATAAATAAGGATATTGACATCCAATTCAAATATCTCAAACTTTTCATAAAAAAAAAGTTAAAACGGCCATTTCCACAAGGAAAATGGCCATTTTGTAAAAAGGGGCCATTTTCGCAAGGAAAACGGCCATTTTGCTAGAAAGGACCGTTATAAAAGGGAAATGGTCTTTTTGAGAAAAAGGCCGTTTTACCCTTGAAAATGGTTATTTTGATGAAAACAACTATTTTTACCTCTAAAATGGCCATTTTCTACTTTGAGAAATGTGTATAAACTCTGAAATGATTTATCGAAAAAGAGGGATGCTTTTTAAGAGAAAAAGACACCAAAAATTAAAAAAAAGACTTTTAAAATACTATTTTTGAGATTTCTAAAGATTTTATCACAATTTTCCATTCTTGTCAAGATCTTTTCTGAAGGCAAATATACATGGTGCGTTGAACGACCCTTTTACCTATTGCTTTTATTTTTCTTTCTACCTTATCCATCTACCAGTTAGATGTGATAACTTATTTGTGCAATATTTTTATTGTATTGGTTTGACTGTTCATTTTTATTTTATTTTTATCCACCTGTCTATTTTGCTTCGCATACTAATACTTTAATTTTATTGTGATGTGAGTTGTTTGATTTATTGGGGCTTGATTTTCTTATTTTTCTGCCACTTCTTTAAACCCTGGTGAAGTAGCCTTTTAACGACCCTTTATTTTTATATTCTTTCTTGCTATTATTTTTATTTTTGTTCTTTATTTTATTCGACTTATTTTCTTTATTGCTACCCATTTTATTTATTTAGATTGTACTTTAAGACATTTCAAATGTAATTTTTATTTTTTATTTGGTTAGAATATATTTTAGGTAATTGCTATATAATCTATTTTTATTTTAGCTATTTCCCTGTATATTCCATAAATGCTATAATAAGTAGAAAATGATTTTTTCACGTTGGAAAAAGTAATTAAAAATCATTTTTGTACCTAATTAATTGGTGTTTTGCTAATAAAATGGGTTTTGATTTTTCTTAATAAAAGTCATGATGATAAAATCTATTTTCTAAAATTAACATGCGAGAACCAAAGTTCTCAAGACAATCCATTCACTCGGTTTCATGTATGATATTTTAATTTCAAACACCTCATTTATTTTCTATAAATACATTTTGTGATACGTGATTTACTTCAATTGTAAAATGCCACTTAAGAAAGAGAATAATATTATAAATTCAAATTGAACTTTCATATTAACTTGAGGCATAAATAAGAGTAGGGTTTCGAACCACTCTGGTTTTGGCCCTACAAGGTATTTCTTAACTTGGGTTAGGTGGTGACTCCTACCTTATAGTGCCCAACTCACTTTTCCTAGGCTAATCAAATAGGAACAGCTTAAGATTCCCCTAGTTTCCTTCTCATCTTTTGAGACTCAAGGAGTGAGATTTAGGTTGAGTCTTTAGCTATTTTAGTTTGACTAGCTGTAGAAAGGAAGGTAGAAGTGAACAGTGGTGACTCCACTAGGGACACATAAGACCATGCTCTAAAAGTACCTTAAATCAATATGGAACTTCATGTTTTGAATTTATAATATTATTCTTTTTCAAAACTTGCATCACATGCTTGAGCCTTATAATAAGTTAGGCATCCTTTTATACCCTTATGTCATTTCAAAGCATGAACCTAATTTCACTCAAATTGAAAAATTGTTAGAGGTGGCATCAAATCCAAGCCTCGTGCCTACAAGGTATATGAAATGGTGAACTAATCGGTCATATGCTCATGATGAGATAGACCCGTTGTAGAGGGACCATGTTTGGATTACCACAACTTGTGTGACCAAACCATAAGCCTATGTAATAACTAATAGTAACTTTCTCTAGATACCCCAGTTAATGATGTATTATTTGCTATGTGGGCCAATATAAATGAAGCATGATTTAATCATCTCGAAATACTATCAAACCCATTGGGCCTTTTCTAACTAGAATAGGCTAGAGCCCGCATTTTGACTTGATTGAACATGATGATGTATATAGACTAGATATCTTGCATGCACTCTTTGTATAAGAGAAATAATGTTCGGCTACCCGTCATTCATTATTTGAACCTGTTGGGGCCTTCGATGTCCTATAGGTAAGCGCTCCTAAGAAAGAGCACATTGACCTTATGTGCGAGAAGTGACAAGGTTGAAAGGCTTTTGCTTGTGTTTATTATTATACACATCAACATTTATCAGCATTTCATGCATTTTTATTCCATCATTTCTAACCCTTTATTTTACAGCCATTATAGATCCTTGAGCCACTTAGGTATGAGGGACATATGGAAGAATAACTAGACAAGAACTTATCTCTACCACTCATGATTTGATAGACATGGTAGGATAAGAAGAAAGTAGTTACTCTATTCTGAACTTTAAAGCTAGGATAGACCAAAAGTTTAAGGAGTTTGAGAAAAGGATGATGTCCATGATTTCAAAGACAATTGCTAAGATTGTTCCTGCTACCAATTCACCGCCACATCTTAAAAACATAATAGCTACACCTGCTAAAAAGACTGCTACTACCTCTAGGGGAATTAGCACTAGGAAAGAAGCTACATATACTGGAGGAAAGGATAAAAAAGGTTAAATACTTCAACCTAGAGTAAGACTTTTTTGAAGATTTGATTGCACCCAAAAATTTTAAGGATGCTGCTATGAAAAAGCTGGAGGAGAAAATAGAGTCATTGGCTAGACTTATCTCTATAGGTAAGGGAATAGACCCTGATGAACTTACCCTAGATTCTAAGGAGATCTTACCCTCTAAATTCAAAATGCTAGAAATACCTAAGTTTGATAGGATCACTGATCCGAGAGCCCATGTTAAGTAGTACACCATAGTCATGAGGGGCACCAAGCTTAGCATGAAGTAGAAGGTGGCTTACTTCAGCCTGACACTATAAGGGAGAGTAATTGATTGGTATCATGGGCTGGAAAAAAAAGTGAAAAAAGATTAGGGAAAGATCATAGAAGCCTTCATTAACAAATATGACTGCAGCACTCACATGGAGGTTACCATTAGCTCCTCGAGTTGCTTAGACAAAAGTCCAATGAAACCTTCATAAAGTACTTGTCAAGATGGAGGTTTAAGGTTCTAGAGATGAGGAGAAAGCTAGAGACATCAGACCAAATCCACATGTTTATCAAGAATTCTAACTTATACTTAAAGGATGGTTTGAAAGCAAAAGGGCTGAAAGATTGGGAATCACTAAAAGATATAGCTATAGACCTAGAAGAAGAGCACAATGAGTAGAAAAAAAGCTTGGGAGGGTTTAACAATTAAAGGAATCTGAGCACTAGGAATGTAAGTGGAATGGGTTTCAGTGGAACTAATTTTGGTTAGACTGCTGAAGTATCTACTGTAGCTAGGCACTACTCAAACTTAGGCAAACTACTATCTTGGTGCTTAAAACAAATCCAAAAAGAAGGAAAACTTCAACCTATTCCTTCTAGACTTGCTAAGAATAAAGGCTAACCCTATTATAGAATAGACTTATACTGTCAATATCACCAACATACAGGCCACGACATAGATAATTGCTACATTCTAAGGGATATGATTCAAGACTTAATTAACTCAAAATAGATCCCCGATCTGAAGAAGAGACAAAAAGGTCAGGGTGCTTATTCAAATGTTCCTCCATCTATCAACATGGTCAATTCAAGTTTGCCGAAATGGTATGTGCTTTAGGACTTATACGGAAATGACTTCCTAGTAGTGAAGAGAAGGGTAGAATCAAATCAGGGTTCAGTGTGTGTAACAGATATATGGGCTATAGACAGTGTAAGCAAGCCAGAAGAATAGGTCTAGGATTTATGGATAGATTCAAATTCAGAGTAGAAACTAGGTGAAGAAGGAGAGACCAAAGCTATAACCTAAAGTGATCAAGTAGTACCTGAGGTGGCGAAGAAGCCAATTCCCCTAGTTGTGGAAAAAGAAGAGGATACAGTGATGAAGCAACTGAAAAAGACTCTTATATAGATTTTAATATGGGATTTGTTGCATTAGTCCTCTTCTCATTGATAAAAGGTGGTTGAAGCCTTATGTGCTACAATAGTTTCAATAACCATATCGCTATCTAAGCTAGTAGCAATGGTGAAAGAGGGGGAAAAAGCAATGGTCAGCTTCTCTGATATAGACCTTCCACCTAAAAGGTGTCACCATAACCATCCTTTATACATAAATGATGAAGTTAATGGTAAGCACATGGTATGTGTAATGGTTGATGATAGCTCATCAATCAATGTGTGCCCATTAAAAATAGTAGCTATATATAGGATTGAAGATTCAATGATCTCTCAGTCCAAACTTACCATCTTGGCCTATGATAACACAAAGAGGCAAGCGTATGGGACTTTTAAATTCAAGGTCAAAATAGGGTGATCATAGATGATGTGGAGTTTGCAATGCTCGATATCCCTGTGAATTTCTCTCTGTTTTTAGGAAGACCATGGTTCCATAAGCTGAATGGAGTTCTAACGACACTACACTAGATGATAAAAATCTCCCATTATGGTGAGATAGTGACAATAAGGGTTGTGAGGGAGAATTAGGTTTCAATGCTTGAGATAGCCAACCAACCTTTTAATGGTTTCCATATTGCTGGGATCTTTTCAGAATAAGGGGATGATCCCAAGGTGATAAATATCCTAAAATGATGAATTATTTACTCGGTGCAAGTTTAGGACATGCTTCAGAAGGTTCAATCTCAACCATTCAGCCTCAGGGGCAGAAGGATTGAAAAAGGTTAAGATACACTGTGGAGACTTTAAAGCCAAAGAAGACAAGAAAAGGTATCCCACCACTAGAAGAAAGTTTTGTTCGAGCCAAGGGGAATGTTAACTACTACAGAGAGTTAGAGCCGACTATCATTAAAGGGAAGGCCGTTCCCGAGTTTGAGATTTATAGTGATGTGTTTGACTAGGTTGCTAATATAGTAAAAGTCACTTTAGACTTTTAGGATAAGGAAGCCATGACCAACCTGGCCAAGCTAGAAGTTGAGCCCAAGAAAGAGATTCTAACTACTGCCATGCTTCAAGACAAAGGAAAGAAGAAGACCCTCTTAAAGACCCTTTTGATAATTTATATGTACTTGAAATTTTTAATAACAATGTTCCTATTTCTTTTGTTAATAATATGAATTATTTTGCTTATTTTCGTGATGTCCCCTCTAACTACATCATGCAAAATGATAATCATGATATGCATAACATGTTTGATATTAATTTAATCAATACTACCTCATTTAATCTTGGCACTGACAAAAATCCTAAAGAGATCTTAATTGCATCTAATGTAACTCCTGAAGAGAGAATTAAATTTGAGAGAATGTTAAAAAATATGAAAAAGTCTTTGCCTAGACCTAGGAAGACATGCTAAGGGTAGATCGAGAAGCAGTTGAACATGCCATCTACACATACCTAGAAATAAAATTGGTGAAGTAAAACCTAAGTAAAATGAGATTAAAATGGGCAAAGAAGATAAAAGAAGAAGTGCATAAGCAAGTTGAAGCCAAATTTTTGAAAGAGGTACAGTATTCGACATGGTTAGCCAATGTAGTGCCAGTCACCAAGAAAGATGGTAAGGTTAGGATGTGCATAGATTATGGGGATCTGAATAAAGCTTGCCTAAAAGATGACTTCCCATTACCCCATATAGATGTGTTGATTAATAGTGCAACAATGTGCAAAATGTATAGTTTCATGGATAGATATGCCAATTATAATTAGATTCTGAATAGAATAGCAGACAAGATAAAAAATGCTATTATCACAGAATGGGAGGCCTTTTGCTATAGGGTTATGCCTTTTGGGTTGAAAAATGCTGGAGCTATATACCAAAGGATGGCCAGGAGAATTCTTGATGACTTGATTCACAAAGAAGTGGAAGTGTACATCAATGATATGATAATTAAATCCTCTATAAGGAAAGGACATTTTGAGGTGTTGGAAAAGTTCTTTAGGAGAATAAAAAAGTACAATTTGCACTTGAATCTAAAAAAATGAGTCTTTAGGGTAACTTCAAGAAAACTCTTAGGGCATATTATGAGTCAAAAAGGAATTGAGGTAGACCTTGATAAAGTCAAAGTAATCAGAGAAATGCCAATCCTAAAGAAAGAAAAAGAGATAAGGGGATTTCTAAGTAAAATACAATACATTAGTAGGTTTATAGCCAAGCTCACCACCATATGTGAGCCTATTTTCAAACTTCTCAGAAAGAACCAACCAATCAAGTGGAATGATGATTGTTAGCAATCTTTTAACATAATTAGGGAATATCTGCTAAATCTGCTAGTTTTGTAACCACCAAGGCATGAAAATCCATTAGTCCTCTATTTGTCTATTGAAGAAAGATCAATGGGGGCTATGGTAGCGCAGAAAGATGAGCTAGGGGGTTGAATTTGCGATTTACTACTTGAGCAAGAAGTTTCTTCCTTATAAAGTCAAATACATAGAAGTGGAAAAGATTTGCTTAGTAGTAGTGTGGGCTTCAAAGAAATTGAGGCACTATATCCAATCGTATACTATATAGGTAGTATCTAAACACAATCCATTAAGAAACCTTCAGACGACACCGTCTTTTTGGTAGGAAGAATGAGTAAATGGCTTCCCTTACTTTAAGAGTTTGACATTCAGTACATAAGAAGGAAAACCATAAAGGGGTAGGCAATTGTAGAGTTTCTAGCCAATCATCCATTAAAAAGTGAGCAGTTAGATTTCGAATTCCCAGATGAAAACCTAAACTCGATTGTAGTCCAAGGATGGAAAATGTATTTTAATAAGGCAGTGAACAGTAAAGGAGCAAGAGTAGGAGTAATTTTAGTAACCCCTAAAGGAGAAAAATTGCTACTAGCTAAAAACCTAAGACATAGAGTCACAAATAGCATGGTAGAGTATAAAGCTTGCATATTCAAACTTGAAGCATTATTGGCTTTTGGTGAAAAAATAGATGAAGTATTCGGGGATTCATCATTGGTAATGTATCAAACCAATGAAGAATGGACCATCCGTAAAGAAAGATTAATGCCTTATGCTGAATACCTAAGATCTATTAGTGGACAGTTTGAAATGTGCACATTCTATCATGTTTCAAGAGATGAGAATTAGCTAGCAGACGCATTGGCCAACCTGGTGTCTATGTGGGATAATCTAAAAGGAGTAATCATGAAACCAGTAATCATTTCTAGTTCTAAAAAGTTGTGCTATAAGACAACAGATAATAGAAATAGAGCAAGAAAAAGATAAGCCATGGTTTTATGATATCCAGAATTACTTAGAGAATGGAGACTTCCCTGAAGAAGCCATAGACAAAGGCAAAAGGGTATTGAGGAAACTGTCAACTCAATTCATTAGTGTAGATGGGGTCTTATACAAAATGCAAGCAGATGGTCTTCAGCTTTGTTGCTTAGAGGAGAGAAAGGCAGAAGATGTCATAAAGGAAATACATGCAGGGTCTTGTGGCATACATATGAATAGTTTAGAGTTAGCTAAAAAAATCATGTGCCAAGGATTCTTTTGTCTTACTATGGTCCATGATTGCTCAAAGTACACATAAAGATGCCACAAGCATTAGCAATATAGGGATTTAAGACATGTGCTAGTGTCAGAACTTCACTGTTTATCATCCCCTTAGCCATTTACTGCATGGGGGAGAGACATAATTAGAAAGATACATTAAATAGCCTTGAATGGGCATCATTTTGTTATGGTAGCTATTGATTATTTCTCAGAATAGGTCGAAGTAGAATCTTTTAAGAGATTAAGAGTTAGAGAGATGGCTAGATTTATAGAGAAGAATTTAATCTATACATATGGGGTTTCACATCATATAGTCTCAGATAGCGGTGTCTAATTTCAAGCTAAAACAAAGGCACTATTATAGAATTACAAGATTTAACACCATAAATCCTCTCCTTATAGACCACAAGCCAATAGAGCAGTCGAAGTAGTGAACAAGAATATTAAGAAGATTTTGGCTAAGGTAGTTGTAACTTATAAAGATTGGGTTGATAAACTTCCCTTTACCCTTTAGGGATATAAAACTACGATCTGAACTTCAATATATGTTACTCC
>CANXYI011337062.1:0-11593 GCA_948208565.1 Hura crepitans | reverse complement strand
ATTTAGGGGCATTTTGGTCATTTTTCACTGATAATGAATAAAGGCTTAAAAAGATATAATTGGTGCATCCAAATGAGTAATAATGACTCAATACATAGATTATATGGCTTGTGTTAATTAATTGGATAATTATAGATAGAAATACCCTAGGGGTAAAATGGTAATTTTTTCATGTTAGTGTTTTAAGTTGAATTGGGATATTAGTATAAGATAGGAATAGAAATATAATGCATGGAATAACTTGAATATTTTTTAATGGTTGAATTCACCACTGAGTATTTTTATACTCAATGTACCTATTTCGATGCGCAGATACCCAGAATAAGGATAATGCCTCATAAATTATGCAACGGAGTTCAAAGGTCATATTGAGAAGGTTAATCATGTATTATGAGTAGATGTTGCAATCTATGTACTTTGGTAGGGAAATATGGGTGTGATGTATATAAAGAGAACTGAGTATTATTTGTCTATAATAAACTGTGCTGTAATAAATCATGTGATAATTTCATTATGTTGATGTGATCTATGTGAATGCTTATAAGCCTAAGGCTCTATATGTTTTCATTGTGGCATGAGGCCTGTGATTGTTATGTGATGAAAGATGTTCATAGGATGATACCTGGGGGACCAGAAGGGTCCAAGAGTTATGATGAATGATATAAAAGTGTTTATAGGTAGATATAAATTTTGGAATAGTGACCAGGACAGCCATTGTGCTATTGGATTTTTAGATAATACCAAATTGTGTTAGATTCCTTTTGTAATAGCTAAAACATGATAGTATAAACTTAAATGGATTATAGGACCTGACTTGAATAAATTTAGAGCTAGACAAAGTTGTCTAGTGTAGTATAAGTAAACGTTAAATGAATGAACATAGGGGAAATTTCAAGATGGGTGACTTAGTGGGAAGTGCACTACTTATTGGGTTTCTTCGAGAATCCAGTAGGGGGTATAAAAGTCCAGACATCATCAGGATAAAAAGTTAGATCGATCTCATAGATCAGGATAAGGTTCTGGAGCATAGACTTAGATCTCAAGTGTTTCTAGATCTACTGTTGGTAGTGTTCCAATACCAGATTGTCAGGTTTGTCACAAGAAACATCTCGAAGTTTATTGGAAGACCATAATGGGAGTTTGCTAAGGTTATGGCTCAAAAGAGCATTTTTGAAGAGATTGCCTAGTGAGACTATATGATTTTTCATAGAAGCAGGATAAGAGAGATGATGGGAGCCAAGTTGGGGCAAGTCACAAGGACAAGTCAAAAAGTGGAGCAATAGCCAGGTAGTACGCCATTCGAGCTAAAGAGAAGGCAGATGCCATAGATGTTATAGCAGGTACATTTCATATCTTTGATTTACCTACTTTAGCACTGATAGACCTAGGTCTACACATTCTTATATCTGCATAGCATGGGTTATAGATTGGGGTTTAGTGTCAGATGACCTTAGTGTTGACTTGATGGTTAGCAATCTAATTAGACAACACATCATTGTGAATAAAGTGTTCAGAGACTATCCTTTGTCAATACAATGACATGTTTTCTTAGCGAATCTCATTAAATTGTCATTCGATGAGTTTAATCTTATCTTAGGCATAGACTGGCTGTCCAAGTATCATGCCATAGTGGATTTCAAGAAGAAAAGGATCACATTTCAAGCTAGTGATGGATTAAAAATGACTATGATAGGTGAAAGTTTGGATTACATGGCTAATATAGTATCAGCAGTCGTGGCTAAAAGGATGATGTGGAAAGGTTGTCAAGCCTACCTTATATATATGGTTGACACTGAAAAGGAAGTATCAGATGTAAGTTAGATTCTTGTTATGGCTCAGTTTGAAGATGTTTTCCTAAATAAGTTACCTGGTTTGCCACTAGAATGGGAGTTAGAGTTTGGTATTAAACTAATGCTAGGCATAGTGCCAATTTCTATAGCTTTATATAGGATGGCTCCTATAGAGCTGAGGGAGTTAAAGATATAATTGTAAGAGCTTTTTGAAAAAGGGTTCCTTAGACCGAGTGTTTCACCATGGGGAGCACTAGTTTTGTTTGTCAAGAAGAAGGATGGTTCCTTGAGACTATGTGTGGATTACAAGCAGTTAAACAAACTAACTATCAAGAATAAGTATCTTTTACCACAAATCACTAATCTTTCTCGACCCGAGCCTCCCAAGGTAAGAAGAAGGCTTAGGCTAGCTTCAGGCATCCCATACGACTCATTTTGGTAAGTGCAATCACTTTAATTGTGTTAAAATGCCTATGAACTTATTATATGCATTTTGACATAAATGGGCATTTAATGATATAATGAGAATTTAATGCATAATTGAGTATGTATGACATGAATGAATGATGAGTGTATGTAATGTGATGGTTTAATATCGATTATGCATGAATAATGCATTCTTATGGTAATATTAATCAATGAATGCATTATGTGATCATAAGACCATATAAAGTCATTTTTGTGATATTAATGCCATTTGACCATGTGTAATTGATTAAAAGTATATGAATGTAGTATTGAGCATCTAAACATGACATATAATTGTACATAAGTATGTATGTGTGTTTTAGAGGTCTTGGGTAAGTGGAGGCCAAAACTCTTTTGTAAGCTTATATGCATAATTGTGAATTATGTATGCAAATGACTCAGATATCATGTTGTATGCTTAAATGTCATTTCAAATGTACATTTATAGTGAATAAAATATGTGTGCATGCTTAGTGATGGCTAAATGCTAATTTGCGTGTCATATGGCTTATTAATGCGTATGTGGACATATAATACATATATATCGCTATATGCTGAAAATGTGAACAAGATGACATGTTAAGTGGAATGTGATAGTTATGCATAACCATAAGGCATTAGATGTTATAATACATATTAAGGATGAAAGAAATGATAAAATGCATGTTTATGAGTTTGGTTGAGATATTCTAACTTTTACACCTATGTGATATGCCTAATCAGTGTTTTAAACCTGTATGAGCCTAGTTTGGCAATGTTATTTTTTAGTTAAAACATGCTACTTAGCATGATTGTTTAGGCCTCACTGAGATGTGAAATAGCCATTGGGATACGTGTATACATGAGATGATAATAATTAAGCTATGCATTAAAATGGCTATAAAATGAGATAATCAACCAGTTTAATAATGCCTATACAGTTAGATAACCTAGTATGAGAGGTTGATTGGTCAACTAGGATTAGCAACTACAATGTTTACCTTTGAGTTATGATGCATATTTTTGTGTCAACAGGCACTAGGCTTTCAGGCCACTGTTTAGCACTATATATATGCAAGCCTTCAGGTTGATACATTTTATATCCATGGATACCAGTGCCTTTAGGTACCTCGTTATCCACTATCTAGCCTTGGATAGTTGTCTCTTTAGTATGGGCATAAATAAAATAAGTAATTAAAATAAAAAGGTTAACTATGGTTATAGCATGATTAAGCGTAAAATAATGTTAAGAGCATTTTAAATGATGCATTATGCATGATATTTATATTTTTGGCATAATTTCAGGCTTAACCCATTTATATAATTTATGTGGACTTTTACACTCATAATATGGACAGGTTAATGCACATAGGGTCTTAGAATGTGAATATGTAAAAATGCCGCATAAGTATGTTAACGGCTTAAAAATGCATGTTGTTATGCTCGTTGCCATGTATTATGAAGCATGTGTATGTTTATGACCAATATGTGATTACTTCATACATAACGGTTGATTTTAATTATGTTAATAACATGTGGCTATGATTATGGACATGAGGTAGTTTTTGGGTTATTAAAGGCAATAAGGGGTCCAAATCGCATAATTATGTTGTTATCATATTGTGTGTATATAAATGGTTTAATATATCTTACTTAACATATATTGCTTAAATTGCCATATCTAGTTAAAGTGATTACACCACTAAGCGAAAGCTTAGTGTATTGCCTATTTGCGATGCATAGGTAATAAGGCAGTAGATTAGAGCCAAAGCTTAGGGACACGAAGATAACCCCTGTATGGGTATTTTTGTACTTTTTGTAATAGTAGTTGTGATGTAAATGTATTGTTTAATAGTTAGTGTACTCTTGTGATCCCGAAGGGATTTAGTCTAATCTGCATTTTACAGTGGGTTTTTGTACTCAAATATTTTAACTATTGACTTTGTTTTTCTGCGTCTTACATGTTTGTGTGTTAATAAATGATAATGTATGTGAGTTTGTTGATTGTGGAGAGCCTTAGGCTCATTGTGTTTTATGTTGTGTTTAGAGGGTCAGAAGGACCCATTGGAGTTAAAGATGAGTTTATTAATGTTTTAAAAGTGTTTTTAAGTAGATAAAAACTTGGAAAAGTGTCTCGGTATAACCGTTATGCTATCAAATTTTTGACTCGATGACCCCAATGTTTACCTCGATATGCAAGCCAAATGATTTTTAATGTTTTTGCAACTCTATAAATTAAGAAATTGGCTTCTTATTTATTAAATAGAAGTTTTTAATTAATTAGGTTTTATGGGTATGCAAAAATTAGATATCAGTATGTGATGGCACTCCCTATTCTGGTTTGATTTATGAACCAGGTAGAGTTTGCTACAGATGGTCCTGACTGAGGCATACAAATCCATTAGGTTTGAAAGGGGACTGAATCATGATATAAGGCTACATGTGGTAGCAATAAAGATCAAAGGCTTCTCTACCTTGGTTGTATGCTCTCACACAATAGAAGAAATATAGAAAGAGAAGTAGGATAGATTTCAAAGGAAGAGGTCCCATGGATAGGGGAAAGCCAATTCAACTCATTATTCTAAGAAAAAGTTCAAAAGGGATCAGTCCAAGCCATAATAGTATCAAAAGCAAGGTTAGTCACATAAGTCTAGGCAAGGTTCCTAGGCTAAGTCTAGACATCAGGCACCTATATCCAGTGCACTAGTATCTTCTTCTAGGAGTGCACTAGAAGCCTAGTGTGAGCACCATGGTAAGAGGCATGGGGGCACTTGTTGGACTATAATAACTATGGGCTTATTGTGGACACAGCTCCAAAGGTCATTTGTTAAGGACTATTCAAAAAAGCCTACAACCTCTACACAGTTTCAAGCTTTCTTACTAGCTACTACTAAAGGTTAAAGAAGGGATAGGGGAGTGAGAGAAGTTAGACTAGGGTGTAGCCAGAGACCCAAATCAGAGACATTGGAGAGATAAGAGCCTAAAGCTCTTACTAGATAGTATGCCATAAAGGCATAGGAAGAAGTTAATTATCCTGAGGTTATTGATGGTGCATTCTATCTCTTTAATCTACTTGCTTTGGCTTTAGTAGATCTAATTTTTACACATTCATACATATGTATAACATGGGCATAAGACTAGGGTTTAGTGTCTGAGTTGTTGGATGTAAAGATTATGGTCAGCAATCCTATAGGCCAGCAAGTTATAGTTAACAAAGTATATAAGGGATATCCCTTGATAGTCATAGACATGTGTTTTCTATTTATCTCATTAAACTACTATTTGATGAGTTTGATCTAACCTTGGGCATGGATTAGCCATCTAAGCATCATGTAATGGTAGATTGTAAAAGAAAAAGTATGTCTTTTTAGACGTTAGATAGGTCAGAGATCACAATTGTGGGTCAAAGAATGGACTTTTTGTCCAATGTTATATCAGTGGTGAGAGATAGAATGATGATGACAAAGGGTTATATAGCCTACTTAGGTCATGTGTTTCACACCGGAAGAGATGAACTAGATGTGAGTTAAAGACCAATGGTACCAGAGTTTGCAAATGTATTTCTAGATAAGTTACCTAGCTTACCTCTAGCATGGGAACTTGAGTTTAGGATTAAGGTTTTGCTTGACAATGCACTAGTATCAATAACTCCTTATAAGATAATTTTTATGGAGTTAAAGGAATTGAAATCTAGTTGTAAGAATTACTAGATAAGGGATTTATAAGACCAAGTTTATCACCATAAGGATCATAAATTTTGTTTACTAAGAAGAAAGACAGATCTTTGAGGTTATGTGTGGATTATAGACAACTAAATAAGATGACTATCAAGAACAAGTATCCATTGCCCTATATCGATGACCTGTTTGATCAACTTAAGGGATCAAGTGTCTTTTTTAAGATTGACCTAATATTAGAGTATTATCAGTTGAGAGTTAAGGAAACATATGTGGCTAAGATAGATTTTAGGACTAGATATAGGCACTGTAAGTTTTTAGTAATGCCATTTGTGCTTACCAATGCTCCAATAGCCTTTATAGATTTGATGAATAAAATCTTCATACCTTATTTGGATCAGTTTGTTATAGCACTTATTGTTGATATCTAGGTTTATTCTAAGAATAAAGAAGATCATGAGTAGTATCTTAGAATTATTCTATAGATATTAAAGGATGAGAAGTTATATGCCAAGCTTAGCAAGTGCAAATTTTAACTTGATGAGGTGTCATTTTTTAGGACACATAGCACTAGCATAAGATTTCAAGGTTGATTCTAGTAAGATAGAAGCTATCATGGAACGGAAGCCACTTAGGAATGTGACTAAAATTAGAAGTTTCTTAGATTTAATTGGCTACTACAGGCATTTTGTTAAGGGATTTTCAATGATTGCAACACCTATGACTCAACTATTGTGCAAGAATGCTTAGTTTATATGGGATGATAAATGTCAAGATAGCTTTAACAAGTTGAAGGCTATGTTGATAGAAGCTTTGATTCTTACACAACTAGAGTCTGCGAATGATTTCACCATCTATAGTGATGCATCTCTGAATAGGTTAAGATGTATGCTTATGTAAGAAGGAAAGGTCATTACCCATGCTTATAGGCAAGTGAAGTCTCATGAGAAGAACTATCTGATGCATGATTTAGAGCTGGCAACTATAGTTTTTGCCTTAAAGATATAGAGACACTATCTCTATAAAGAGAAGTGTTACATGTACACTAACCGTAAGAGTTTAAAGTATCTTCCTACCTAGAAAGAGTTGAACCTAAGATAAGGCTGATAGGTAGAGTTAATAAAAGATTATGATTGCCTTATTGATTATCATCCAAGCAAGGCTAATGAATTTGCTTATGCTTTGAGTAGGAAGTTCATGTCAACTATGTGAGCTATGAATGTCAATTTAAAGCTTATGGATGATAGAGCATTTTTGGTTGAGCTACAAGTGAAACCAAGTCTTCTTTAACAAATGAAAGATGCACAAAGAGAATATGGCAAGCTTATAGAGATCATGGGTTCTATCTAAGAAAAGAAGTTCCCAGAGTATGAGATCAAGAATGATTGATGTCTCTACTATCAAGATCAGCTATGTTCACTAGATATAGAAGAAGTGAAGAAGAAGATATTACATGAAGCACATAATGCACCATAAGCTATGCATCCTAGTAGCACCAAGATGTACTAGGAGTTGAAGTCCTTCTATTGGTGGCACAGTATGAAAGAGATATGGCAGAGTTTGTGACCAAATGCCTTACTTGTTAGCAAGTTAAGGTTGAACAACAAGTTCTATATGGATTGATTTACCCTATAGCAATACCAAAATCTAAAAGGGGTAGTCACTATTGACTTTGTAATTGTCTACCTATGATAAGAAGTGTGATTAGGTGTTGGCAATTATTGATAGATTGAACAAGTTTGCTTACTTCCTACTAATACAAATGGCCTATGTAATGCTTGTAATTTCCCAAGTTATGAATAGTACTTCTCGAATAGTGCATAGTGTTTCCTAAAACCCGAATCACAATAATGTTAATAAATGGAAGTATTAATTATAACATAATTATAGGAGAAATTTGGAATAAAATTGAAGTCATTTAAGGGGGATGCAAGTGAAGTTTCCTCTATAGTGTCTGAAGAATAGTAACTCAATTGAAGCTGAACGATAAAATATTTTAAAAGTGCTTAAAATAATTCAAAAATATCATGACTTGACGCTCACAATTTCTAACTAAGCTAATGGCACTAGATTTAGAATATTTTTACATTGAGAAGTAATTTAATGGAATTAATTAAAAACATAAATGTTATTTTTAAATAGTTCTTCTTAGAAATAAATCACAATTTTCTCGAGATATTTAAAACACCTATTTTCTAATTAATAGCATAAAGAAGGAATTAAAATGAAACCTTAAAATTATAAAATGAATTTTTTTAAGAGAATTGAGATAGAAATTAATGTTAGCCATTAGATATGCCACATGTAATTAATCTTCCCATTCCTCTCACCATATAAATAGCAATTTTAGGTCAAATTGAATTCATTTCTTAGGTTATCTTCTCCCCCCATTTCCCATGACATTTCTTCTTTCTCTTTGCCTTTCTTTTTCTTCTTCTAGCCATAAAATCAACCAAAATTCCATGAATTTTCTTTACTAAAACAACATCCACCATCCTTGAATACATATTATATCATCAATTTTGCTTAAGAAAGGGTAAAAAGTGAGGAATTGCTCTTAAGTGAATAATGCCACTTTTGCATAGAAAGAGGAAAAGGTGATTGAAATAGAGAGAGACATGGCCTAATTAGTGTATTTATAGTGCTTTAAGAGTGGTTGTAAGTGAATTTAATGAAACATGCATTAATTTGAATTAAACTCTTAAATTCAAGTGTATTGTATGTGTGTGATGTGTATAGATAGCATGGAATTGGGCATAAATTGGATATATGTAATGGTTATGTGATGTTTTAAGTATGTTAAGATAAAAAATTGAAAGGAAAATGAATGTACGTTTGAGATGTGTGTGTTGACCAAAACATGAATAAGGTAGAGGCTATGTCTAATTAGTGTATAAGTGGCCTTAATTGCATGTTTTGAGCATATTTGAATGAAATGATTAGAAAGAATTTGAATTATAAGGGTCAAAAGGCCTTATGACCAAAACATATGTATAATGATGTTAATGAAGTCTAAATGTGGAAGAGTGTACAATTGGCTTAATTAAGTGAGGTAAATAATGTAAAGTATGAAAAATGAAATGTAGTTGTCTTGTATGTGTGAATGGTGCTTATGGTCAAATGGTTTAACTTAGGTAAGTGATGTATATATGTGATTTAATAAATGTTAAAATCGCATGACATTATAAAATAAAGGAATAAAGGTAGAAATTTATAAGATTAGATTTAAAGTGACCATTAAACATGCACGGATGAATGGAATATAGTGAACACATCATGCATGATTATGACTTAATGATATAGAATGAGGTATATAGGCATGAAAAGATTGAAGGGATAATGAATTATACGAAATTGAAATACTTTAGTCATTAGTGTGTGTGGCTAAATGGTATGTTGAGTAGGGAATTAAATGATTTCAAGTGCATAATTGCATGAGAATGCTCATATGATAGGATAAATAAAGTGACTTAGAATAACAAGTACAAAGCTTATGTAAAGTGATGATTGAATATGGCACCTTAATGGTAAGTATTATGTAAATGATGAAACCTATAATGTGTACCCATGAAATAAAAGTTAATGATATATCATGTAATGAAAATGTGAACATATGACTTTGAATTGAGAAAGAATGATGAGATATGCATAAATGACTTTATGTCACACTATGTTGGATCTAATGAAAATAAAAGAGTATGAACTCCTAATATATGAAACACTAAATGTTCGCATGATGATGAACTCCTAAAATGTAATAAGGCCTATATTAGTTAGAGAGACCACTAGATGGGTTGGCCAGTCAATTAGGGATGTAGCAGCTATTAGGACATTAAAGTGTCCCATATTGATGATAAGTGCAGCCGTCGAGGTTCTAGATGAGAACTCCAGCACATTTTATGGATAATAACTTGTATATTGATATGTTAGCATGGGTGTAGCTACCATTAAGGTCCATAAGGCCACTACACATATGATACATTATGATTATGTTATGTTATGATGGGTGCAGCTGTTGAGGTCTAAAATGTAGATCCCTGCACACCTTTTAAGATGGGTGCACCCATTGAGGTTCTTGATAAGAACCCCTACATTATATTTATGTTATGTTATGCTATGATGGGTGTGGCCATTGAGGTTTACAATACGGGCCCCCACACATCTATAGATCCCATTATCTAGTGTTAGGATATGATCTCTTAAGTATAGGCCAAATGCTTAAGTAATTGGACTATTATGTGTTTATTTAGATTAAATTGGCTAATTTTACCAAAGTCATCAATTAAGTAATTTAAGTTGATTAAATATGATGTTTCATGTAATGTAAAAATGGTAAAAATGAATTATAAATGTTACCTAATAAATGTATGTATGCCTTAACAAGGTTTATGCATATTAATAGGAATACAATAATTACTTTAGATTAAATATGTATGGTTTGCATTGTATATTGATGCAATGTATTCACATGTATGTGTAATGTATATTTTATTAAATTAACCACAAAGCATATGCCTAGCATATTGATTTTCTTTTATTCATAGGTTGTAGATAGCTCGTGCTGCTCAACCTTATAGGAGCAACATAGTACATTAGCCATAGAGTTTTGGGTACCTATACATGTTTTGTATATTTTAATATAATTTAAATATGTAGAATGGCATTCATGTATAGGTTGGGATGGGTTTGACCAAGATGATGTAAATTAAAATCATGGATTGTATAAGTAACCTTAATATGTATACATATGATGATTATACATGTGTATGAGTCGTATGCTTACATGAGTTAAGACTTTAATGTATGCATGTGTAATTGGAATTGTGAATTACATGAGATAAGTAGGCAATGATGCCTTGTGATATGAGTGAAGCTAATGAGTTTGTGGTGGATCAGGAGGATCTTATAATGACAGAGGAAGGTTAGAAATGTTATAGAAGTATTTTTATTATAGGTTAAAATTTATGGTTTAGACTTCATATATCTATTATGCTACTGGATTTTTGTCAAAATGAAAACTACAATTAATTGGATAATAAAGGAGCCAAATACTAAGTTAAATAAGCTTATATGTCTAAGAAAGACTTTTAAAAAGATAAGATAGTAACGTGTTATCGCTTATTCGAGTCCGTTATCAAAATGGTTAAAGGTTATCATAGGCTATTTCCTTGAGAAGCTTATAGAGTTGTATATAGATGAGATTGTGAGATTGAATGGAGTGTCATATCCAATCATATTTGTTCGAGACTCAAGGTTCACATTAAGGTTTTTGAAGAAGCTACACAATGTATTAGGCACTTAACTCAGTTTTAACACGGCATTTCATACATAGACAGATAGCTAATTAGAATGAGTCATTGAGGTAATCCATGTACTTGTTTAACTTTGTGACCAAGTTACTTATGATGCTTATGATAGAAATATATGTTGATAAGTGCTTGAAGATATGTTGAGAAGCTATGCTATCGAGTTTAATGGGATTTGGGATCACTACTTCTCCTTAACAAAGTTTGCTTACAACAACATTCATTAAGCAAGTTTGGGTATGATGCTTTATAAAACTCTATATGGGAGGAAATGCAGAACACCTCTTTGTTAAAGCAAGCTAAGTGAGGCAAGTTGATGGTGTAACAATCGAAAATCACAATTTTTATGAATACTACTTTCTCGGGATGAATA